>AWOL01S0008270.1:0-22540 GCA_000715115.1 Nicotiana otophora | reverse complement strand
GGGGGGGGGGGGGAGAAAATCAGGTCTTAATAACGAGAACGATTCATTCAATTATGAGCTTTTACAGTTCATGAGGGAAGTAAATGCCCGCATGGATCAAATCCCGGCCGCACCACCAGTATTGAAAGGCCCGAACTCGAAGAAGTATGTTCAATTACCGTACAAGCAAAGTGCGGCACCAAAACTAATCCCGAAGCACTTCAAAATGCCTGAAGTTCCAAAGTATGATGGAACTTCAGACCCACAGGAACATATTACCACCTACACAATGATGGTGAAAGAAAATGATCTAGCTCCTCATGAAATTGAATTTGTGTTGCTGAATAAATTTGGTGAAACTCTCACGAGGGGATCCTTAACGTGGTATTCATTTTTGCCGAGCATTCCATAGATTCCTTTGAGTTGCTCATAGATTCTTTCATTAAAGCTCACGCAGGGGCCAGAAAGGTGCAAGCCCAGAAGGCCTACATATTCAGAATCGCACAAGGAGAATTGAAATTTTTACGAGAGTTTGTTACTCAATTCCAGAAAGAAAGAATGTTGCTCCCGGCCGTCCCAGATGAATGGAAAGCTGAAGCATTCACCAAAGGATTGAATTCGAGAAGTTCAGACGCTTCCCAAAAGTTGAAGGAGAGCCTGCTTGAGTTTCAAGCAACAACCTAGGCAGATGTTCACAACCGGTACGAGTCAAAGATAAAGATCGAAGATGATCAGGTCGGTTCGATATCAAAGGCTAAAGGACGGGAGAGGAACAGAGAAAAATAAAGGATGACTATGACGTGGATATGCGGACTTTGAGGGGTCGATTTTTGCCCTACGAGCGTACCGAAGGCCGTGGCAGAAATGTTTGAGCAGCAAACAAGTTCACCGCTGACGGAGGGACTGCTCGTGGTAATAACAATAGATTACTTCAAGATAAACAAACATTGGGGACTCGAGACCTTTCTTACCCCAAGTTGTCAGAATATAACTTCAACGTCAATGTAGTGGAACTGGTGTCAGCCATGAGGAACATTAAAGAAGCATGATTCCCAAGACCTATGAGGTCCGATTCCAGTCAGAGGGATCCCAATTTATGGTGCGAATACCACAGGACGAACAGTCACCGGACATGGGACTGCCAGCATCTTCGGGAGGAGGTAGCAACGCTTTAAAAGAATGGTCATCTCCGAGAATTCTTGAGTGATCGAGCTAAGAACAATTACAGTCGCAATAGAGATAACACATAATCTTCAAACGTTGGAGAAGAAGTCCCATGCCAGATGATCAACAAGATCTTTGGGGGGGAATTAAATTAATGGGGTCACCTTTTCGGCAGCAAAGAAGACTAAAGTATCGATAACTCACAGCAAAAGACTCTGGGAGGACGACATAGATGGATTGCTGTTGTCACACAATGACGCATTGGTAATCTCTTTAAATGTGTTAGATTTTAAAATTAAGCATGTTCTAGTAAATCCAGGAAGTTCGGCTAATATCATACAATGAAGAGTATTAGAACAAGATAAACGCACCACAAGAATTATTTCGGCAACAAAACTCCTTGCTAGATTCAACCTTGCGAGCGTGACGACCCGGGGAGAGATCTTGCTGCTCACGAAGGCTGAAGGAGTAATGAAAACAACTCTCTTCGAAGTAGTGGATGGTAACATGGGATACAACATCATTTTGGGAAGGCCATGACTACACAAGATGAAAGATGTACCTTCGACGTATCACCAATTACTGAAGTTTCTAAAGCTCGAAGGAATCAAGCAGATAAGAGGTGACCAACTGGCAGCAAGGAAGATAAATGCAATCTCAATTTCCAGTAGCAAAGGTAACGAGCGCACAACATAGCAATTACAAGAACCGACGTTAGAAGAGGTTATTCCAGGTGTCGAGATATTTCCAAGTTCCGGAAGAGACGGACTGTAACGACCCGGTCGGTTATTTTGAGAGTTGTAGCCCCATTTCCCCATTTACTGCTCATTCTGTACTTTATAGCTGTATTGTGACTTTTCGGGGTAGTCAGTTCGAGTCCGGAGAGATTTCGGAATGAATTGAGATACTTAGTCTCCAAAATAAAAACTTAAGTTGAAAAGGTTGATCGGATGTCGACTCATGTGTAAACGACTCCGGAATAGAATTTTGATAATTCCACTAGCTCCGCATGGTGATTGTAAACTTAGGAGTGTGTCCCAAATTTTATTTGAAAGTCCGTAGTTAAATTAGGCTTTACATGGCTAAAATAGTGGTTTAAGTTTGGAAGTTTGACGCGGGAGTTGAATTTTTGATATCGGAGTTGGAATCTAGTTCTGAATATTTTTATAGCTTCGTTATGTCATTTATGACTTGTGTGAAAAATTTGAGGTTAACCGGACTTGATTTGATAGGTTTCGGCATCGAATGTAGAAGTTAAAAATTCTTAAGTTTCATTAAGCTTGAATTGGGGTATGATTCATGATTTTAGCGTTGTTTGATGTGATTTGAGATTTCGATTAAGCTCGTACGATGTTTTGATACTTGTTGGTGTATTTGGTTAAGGTCCCAGGGGTCTCAGGTTAGTTTCAGATGGTTAACGGATGAAATTTGGACTTGGAAGATAGCTGAAGCTGTAGATTTCTAGTGTCTAGTTTCCTTCTTCGTGTTCGCGGTGAGGGTCACGCGTTCTCGAAGGGAAATTGGAGGCAGGCGAAGATTTGTTATTCGTGTTCGTGAAGCAAGGGATATATTCGCGAAGGTTGATGGCCAGTGTGCATCGTGAACGCGAGTGGGCAGACGCGTCCGCGAAGAAGAGTGAGGGTTGGGGTGGACTTCATGCGTTGGCCTAAGCGTTCGCGAGTGAGGCGTCGTATTCGAGAAGGCCTGGGATCCCTGGTCTTCCCATTCGCAAGAGGACCCTCGCATTCGCAAAGAGGAAAGTTAGGGAAGCACATTTTTGTGCTTCGCGAATGCGAGGTAAGGGTCGCGTTCGCGAAGAAGAAACCACTGGACAAAATGTTTAAGTTCTGAAAATGGAACTTCATCCCATTTTCTATTTTTACCAATTTGGAGCTCGGGGAGAGGCGATTTTCGGGAGATTTGCAAGAAAAACATCGGGGTAAATGTTCTTAACTCAATTTTGGTTAAATTACTCGAATCTATGGTTGTTTTTAATATTTAATTGGTGGATTAAGTTGGAAAAAGTGTGAAAATTCCTAAGTTTAGATTGAAGATTTGAGGGTCGAGTTGATGTCGGAATTTAGTGATTTTGGTATGGTTGGACTCGTGGTTGAATGTGCGTTCATATTTTATAACTTTTGTCGGGTTCAAAGACGTGGCCCCAACGGGCAATGTTTGAGTTAAATTTCGGATTTTGTTGGAAAATTAGTATTTTCATATGGAATTAAATTTCAATAATTTATATTGACTGAATCGAGATTATTATGACTAGATACGAGGCTTTTAGAGGCCAATTCACGAGGCAAAAGCATAACGGACTAAAGAACTTTACGGTTCGAGGTAAGTGACTTGTCTAACCTTGTGTGAGGGAAATTACCCTTAGGATTGGTATTGATATGAAAATTTTGATGTGTTGAAAGTCGCGTATACGAGGTGATGAGTGTGTACACGGGCTAACTATGGAAGATTATGTATTTAAATTGTGTAGAACACCGTTGCATATTAATTAAATTATTTTATACTGTTATATTCATCATCATTAATATATTTTCGTATTTTAAATTTTCCTGACCTATTCATGTCAAGTGTTTTACCTGTTTAATTGAAACTCTATTTCTTTTGTTCTGTGCATTATTTGAAGGTTGGATTTCTTAATTTAAATATTATTAAAATAAAGTATCTTACATTTAAAATTTTGATATTAAGGCAAGGTGTTAAATTTGTGAAATATTATTTTTGCAGAGTTATTCATTCCTGAATATTTTGTGAGATTTTGTACTCATTGTGATTGAGTCGTGAGCTCCTTATTGTGGAAATAATGTTGTTGATTTATTTTGGCAAGTTAAAATATAGGTGCAAATTGTGATATATTGTGATACTGATACGCATGCGGTGGTATAAGGCCCCGGTGTTGAAACGCATGCGGTGAGATAAGGGTGGCTTGATACGCGTGGCTAGTAGGGGAACTACTAGAAGTCATGCAGTGTGATAAGGAAGGCTAAAACGCAGGATGCTATTTCGGGAAAAATGATTTCTTTAAATTTAAATGTGAAGGCTCCCGCGGTGGTATAAGAAAATAAGATATTGTGAATTTATTTATGATTTGGGACTACGAGGCGGTACCTCGGAAGTGCCCTTGTTGATATTTCTTTATGGTTGTATTATCTTTGGTTATTTTGGTGTTTTCCTTAAAGTTGTAAATTTATGTTTTCCTTCCGCGAGGTGTTATTTGTCCTTATTCTGTGTAGTTAAATTGTGACATATTACTTACTTGATTCATCCCCATTGTCATTATTATTATTATTATTATTATTATTATTATTATTATTATTATTATTATTATTATTATTATTATTATAATAATTATTATTATTGTTATTGTTATTATTATTATTATTATTATATTGTTAAACTTTTCTCCTTGTCTTTTATTATTCCAATAGGGCCTAACCTGACCTCGTCACTACTCTACCGAGGTTAGGCTTGGAACTTACTAGGTACCGATGTGGTATACTCATACTACGCTTCTGCACATCATTTTGTGCAGATCCAGGTACTTCCTATCAGACCATGCATCAGTGAACTAGTCGTACGTGAAGACTTTAAGGTATATCTGCCAGCGTTCGCAGACCTCGGAGTCCCCTTCTATCCTTATTATGTTGTTTTCCTTATTCTCTTTAGACTCTGATGTATATAGACAATTAGAATAAATTCTTAGAAGCTTGTGACTTATTTCTACTGGGTTTTGGGAGTTGTAATTATTTGAACTACACTTTCATTTATTTCAGATTTCTATTATGTTATTCTGCATTGATAGGCTTACCTAGTCTTAGAGACTAGGTGCCATCACGACATCCTACAGAGGGAATTTGGGGTCGTGACACGGACGTAACAAAGTCCACTGCAGAGGAACTAGAGCTAGTAGCATTGTTCGAAGAATTCTTAGAAAGAAAATTTCACTTGGGGACAGGACTACATCCCGAGCTCAGGTCTGGTTTTATTGAATTCATTAAAATTAACGTTGATTCTTTTGCATGGTCTCACGAGTATATGATAGGTATCCCGACGGAAATAGTCATGCACAAGATGAGTTTGGATCCCAACATACCACCGGTACGATAGAAGAAGCGCCCTATTACCGAGGCCAGGAATAAATTCGTCAAAGAAGAGGTAACCCGCTTGCTTAAAATTGGTTTGGTCACAGAGGTAAGATATCCATACTGGCTAGCCAATGTGGTAGTAGTTCCTAAGAGGAATAATAAATTTTGTATGTTCGTAGACTATAAATATCTTAATAAGGCGTGCCTGAAAGATTCATTTCCACTGCCAAATATCGATCAAATGATTGATGTCACGGCCGGGCAGGGCACGAGTTAATGAGTTTCATTGATGCTTATTCCGGGTACAACCAAATTAAGATGAACCCGGAAGATCAGGAAAAAACTTCGTTTATAACAAATTTCAGTAAATATTGTTACAATGTAATGCCCTTCGGGTTGAAAAATGCCGGAGCCATTTATCAACGGCTCATAAATAAGATGTTTGAAAAGCAAATAGGAAAGACCATAGAGGTTTATATAGACGATATAATCGTTAAGCCTTTGAATGCAGGTGACCACCTTAAGCATTTGCAAGAAACATTCGATATTCTAAGGAAGCATAACATGAAACTTAATCTCGAAAAGTGCGCGTTCGGGGTCAGCTCCGGTAAGTTCCTGGGATTTCTGGACTAACAAAGGGGAATTGAGGTAAACCCCGACAAAATCAAGGCCATAGACGACATCCCGGACCAATTATCAAACGTGAAGGAAGTCCAAAGATTCATAAGAAGGTTAGCAGCTTTGAGTAGGTTCATTTTCCAGTTGTCGGCAAAGTGTCTTCGCTTCTTTAAGTTTCTCAAAAAGAAGAACAATTTCGAATGGACGTCGGAGTGCCAACAGGCTTTGAGGGACTTGAAGATGTACTTATCAAGCCCTCTATTTCTCTCGAAACAAAAGAAAGCGAAACACTGTTAGTCTACCTCGTGATTTCAAAAGTTGCGGTAAGTGCGGTTTTAGTCCGGGAGGATGAAGGTACGTAATTCCCTATTTATTATGTTAGCAAAATTTTAACGGGAGCTAAAAATCGCTACCCACATTTGGAAAAACTGGCCTTAGATCTCGTAGTCGCTGCTCGGAAGCTGAGGCCCTATTTTCAATGCCACCCAATAGCTACGATGAGTATTTTCCCTTTACGGAACATCTTTCATAAACCCGAGCTCTCGGGCAGATTGGCCAAATGTGCCGTCGAAATGAGTGAATTCGACATAGAGTATAAACCGAGGACTGGAATTAAGTCACAAGTCTTGGCTGACTCCGTGGTCGATTTTAGTCTGGGACTGCTGCCTCTAGAAACCAAGGAAGTTGTAATGGTGTCGGAAATGACATCAGGGGTTTAGACCTATTTACGGACGGAGCCTCGAACGTAAAAGAGATCGGGCTCGAAATAGTTTTAATCACGCCTTTGGGGGAAAATATAAGGCAAGCCATCAACATGATCCCTTTAACTAATAATGAAGCAGAGTATGAGGCTTTGATTGCAGGATCGAATTCGCTCGGGGACTTGATTCCGGGGTCATCAAAATCAAATGCAACTCACAGCTGGTGGTAAATCAGGTTTACGGGATCTTTGATACCAAAGAAGAACGTATGCAACAATACGTGGTAAAGGTCCAGACTCTTTTGGCACGATTCCGTGAGTGGTCAATAACTCATATCCCGAGAGAGGATAATGCATAAGTGGATGCATTAGCAAACTTAGGTTCATCGACGAAAATAAAGGGATTAAAGTCTGGTACGATGGTACAACTGATGAGCTCAGTCCTTGAGACAGATGGTTACTACGAGGTGAATTGGACTAGTCTGGCCTGGGACTAGAGAAACGAAATAATCAACTACCTCGAGCACGGAAAGTTGCTCGATGATCCCAAAGCATCACGGGCGTTACGCACCAAAGCTGCACGTTATAGCTCAGGAAAGGCCAATTGTATAGAAAATCTTTCCAAGGCCCGCTGGCCTAGTGCTTAGGAGCATCAGAAGCTGACTATGTCATGAGAGAAATCCTTGAAGGGACATGTGGCAATCACTCAGGCACAGAGTCTCTGGTACTGCAATTCGTACGGGCAGGATATTACTGGCCTCGCATGGAACATGACGCCAAAGATTTCGTACGAAAATGTGATAAATGCCAATGCTACACATGACTAGTACATCAACCAGCATAAATCTTACATTCGGTTCTGTCCCTATGTCTGTTCATGAAATGGGGGATGGACATCGTCGGACCACTACCATCGGCTCCCGGAAAGGTAAGATTTCTTTTAATTTTGACTGATTATTTTTCTAAATGGGTAGAAACAGGTTCTTATAAGAAGATCGGAGAACGCGAAGTGGTCGATTTCCTGTGAAAAAATATAATTTGCAGGTTCGGAATACCAAAAGAGATAGCATGCGACAATGAGACACAATTTATCGGTGCAAAAGTTACAAATTTGCTCGAAGACTTGAAAATAAAGAGAATCACATCTTTGCCTTATCATCCGACCGCAAACGGTCAAGCGGAGTCGACAAACAAAGTGATCATTCAAACCCTCAAAAAAAGGTTGGAAGCAGCGAAAGGCAAATGGCCCGAAGAGTTGCCCGAAGTTCTATGGGCTTACCGAACAACGGCCAAATCAAGAACAGGAGAAACTCCTTTTTCCCTCGTTTACGGTGCTGAAGCCCTAACCCCGGTTGAAGTACGCGAACCCACTTTGAGATATTCTCAGACAAACAAATAATCGAACGACGAAGCAATGCCGATCAACTTGGAATTGCGTGGCAGCTTAAAAGCAGAAGATGGAGCGATATTACAATCGGAGAGCCAACTTCCGTTTTTTGAAAGTAGGAGACTTGGTTCTATATAAAGTAACAAAAAATACCCGGGAGATCAATACGGGAAAGCTAGGTCCTACATGGGAAGGCCCTTACCGGATTTCAACTGTCGCTGGGAAAAGTTCATACGAGTTGGAGAACCAGAATGGGGACAAGTTGCCCATCAACTGGAATGTGGCACACCTCAAAAGCTATTATTACTGATGAACAACACTCAAATAGAAAGTATGTTCTGCACACTTTTTCCCTTCGTTTAGTTTTTGTCCTAATTGGGTTTTTCTGGAAGGGTTTTTAATGATACAAAGACGAAAGGCATACTAGGAAGACATCAATAATAAGAACTTTGATAGAAAGGCAAACGAACAAGCTTCCACTCAGGGATGATTAGATAATCTTTGGTTCGATAGAAAATTCCCATCGGAAAGTTAAGTTTGCTACCGAACAGAGGTTACTCGACCGTTCACAGGCACAAACCGTAGAGGACAGTTAGGTATTATTTCGCTCGATATCATGGATTCCTAAGGGGAAACAAGATATGTTACCGAGTAAAGGATTACCCAGCAATTCATTGGTGGGACCTTCGAAGATACAAGATTTCTAGTGTTCCAATTTGCATTCTTCGCATTCAAACACTGGGGGAGATGATATGAGGATACGACAATAATGACTGCCACATCAACCTGGAACGATAATCCCAAAACAAAATGTATCATCGGGACCGGGGACTGCGGAGCCAGTCCCGTAGAAACAAGTTGTACAAGATAGCCACAAGTAATGGCAATTTCTTTTCTGCATAGCAAAATGCTTATGTAATTTTTGAAAATAGAAGGAATAAAATAAAATCCTTTTGCTTTTATCTTCTTTCTTGTATGAGCGTTGAGCTGATTTTGTCATTTGAAAGTTAAACAAGTACTTCATATGTTAGTGTCGTAATGAACAAGAGACATCCTCTTCTAGAGCACCGTAAACATAAGAGAGCCCTCTCTTATAAAAACCCTCATGTTAAAGGGTTGGTTCCGGAAGAATCAATGCCCGGAATCCAAAATGCCATCAGGGAATAATACACCCAAAGCCGCATATGAAAAGGACGCAAAAAGCAAACTTGCGCAAATATTCATAGAAACCCTCACGTAAAAGGGAAACTTGCGCAAAATTCATAAAATCCCTCACGTAAAAGGGATAATACTCGGAACCAAAATGCTTCGAAGAAAAGGCATCCAAGACTATACATAATAAAGCGCAAATTGAACAACATGCGCGGAATACTTGAGCAAATGAAAAAGTTAAAAGCTTGCATGGATATTCAAACGATAGTAAGACTCAAACGATATTTGAACAAAAAGTATGTCTTTATTCACAAGAACGGACCAAACTGTTACAAGTACATAATGAGAAAAGAAAGGAAAAGCTAAACTACAGTGCTTCAGGGACCAAGAGGAAGAGAAGTATCCGCATTGCCTGGAAGAGTAGGTTGTTCCGCCGATGGCACAACGCTTTCCCCAGTTTGGTCTTCGGCCTCATCCCCTTCCGATCCTTCTTCAGTTTCCAAAAATTTGGAACCTAAATTAGAAGAACCTGGAGCATTAGACTGCACCGGGAGTCCATGTTTTGCAGCCAGCTCAAGCTCTCGGGCCTTAGCAATTTCGGCATCAACATCAATGATACTAGCTTTGGCCTCTTCCAAGGTTTTTCTCCTCATGATATACATGGAATAGGTTTTTCAACAATGAGGAAAGCCTTTCGATGCTTAAGTTCTTCTTTGAGTTGAGTAACCTCGGCGAAAAGGTTTTCCCGGGCAGATCTAGCACATTTGAGGCTGACGCCGAGCTCGCGGACAATTGAACTAAAGAACCTATTATGCTCAATAGTTTTCCTATACTTCTCTTCTAGGTGGGCATGTTTCACCTTCACAGCAGAAAGCTCTTTACTTTTGGAGTTCAAGGTTGCCTCTAAGTTAATCACTCTTTCAGTGGAAGCAGCCTCACGGTCGGCTGCAGCAAGAATGATGTTATGGACTTCTTCCCATTTGGCCTTGGCCTCATCAAATTTAACCCTCAGCGGCCTAATTTCTTGGCTAAGGATTACCACTTCTTGCTCGCTTTGCTGCAAACGAGCCTCCAAAACAACGGCCTCTGTAGCTCTAGTTTCCAGTTTCGAGAGGCAGAGAACAGTCTGGTCCCGTTTCGCCTAAAGCTGATCCCGTTTAGAAGTAAGTTCTTCCTTCTCACGAATCAACCTTTAAAGGCCCTCAGAAGCAAGAAAGTTGGCCTACAAAACAAGAAAAGGTAAAACTTAGAATACGTTCATTCAAAAGTAGAAGAAATAACAGAGGAAGGAAGGAACGTACCGCCGCGGCATTATGCATAGCATTGTTCAACAAATACTTGCCCGAGAGTGTCTTAATATTTTTCCATTCTTTTTCTGAAGCCAAAGGCTTCAGGTAATTAGCAAGCTCCACCAGCCGTGATAGCAGGTTGCACCCGGTAGAGACCGAAAGAGTAATATTCCTCCTTCTTTGTGGATCTTCAGAAGGGGCATCATAATTTTGCCCTAAATTCCCATGAACTGGGGACTGTGGAAGAGGAACACCTTCTTCATGGTCAGGTGTGGCCGATGGAGATGGTGTAGAAACCGCTGGTGGAAGAGTAGACGGAGATGGAAATGATGTAGCAGTTGCTGGTGTAGGTGAGGGTGGAGGTGAAGCTGATGGAATTGAAGAGTGAGAAGTCGCTGCATCAAATGCAGTTCTGGTTGTTTGATGCTCGCCAACCAAAGACAGCAAGGACCCGATACTCAGCCCTGCAGTACCAATTGCATAAATTGGGGCCCAAAAATAGGAGTTGGCATATTCTGCCAAATCAGATTCTCCCCAAACTGCCGAAGCATCGTGTTCAGTTGGTGTATCTATCTCAACAGGTCGAGCATCATGTTGAGATGATGAGGATCATTGCATTTTGTGTAAAGAAGCTCCCTCATCAACAACTTCATCATCATCATCATCATCGATCATCACATTTTCTATGACCGGCCCAGAAGGAGGATCAGTCATCATCGCCACCGAAGATGACTCGGGGAATCAATCTTTGCCCTTTTATTATTTTCCCTGGCCGCGGAGGAACGCCTTCTCTTTGTTTGTTTATCCTCCAATCGGGGACTCCGTAAAGAAGTATTTACACCCGAAACAGGCCCAGAGATACATGTTCGAGTAAGTGCTTCATGAAGCAACCTCGCTGCATCATCAGGATAAACCAGAACGTCCTCCTCGGGAGCAACAACAGAGTTCGCAGGTAGACCTAATTCCTTGAACAAAGTGAGAAGGGTTCAACCAAGTTCTTCATATGCAAAAATGGAAGCAAGGTAAATTAGAGTTACCATGATATGTGGCCTTCCACCCGTATTTAAGGGACAATTCTTTCCACGAACTAGTTTCGGGAGTTGTGACATCCAAGATCTTTTGAACCCACCGGTTCAAACCTTTCACCACCGGTGGGAGCCATCGAGTTGATGAAACATGCAAAGGGTGAAGAGATGATACGATCATAGAAGAATATCTAGTAAGAGGAATATTATACAAAGAACTTACGAGTGCGGTTCCAACCAACCGGAAAGGATGAAGCCATTGTCAGAATGATGTCGTTGGTGGCAACTGCAACGAACCATTTCATACAACTATGGTTGTTGTCATCATTCATGCTAGACAACAATTGTGGTGGCCACCCTTGCAAAGGTTTATCATTCCCCCGCGGAAGATTTTGGGGGAATAGAGATTCATCACATGAGTTAAGGTTAGCTTCTCTCGAGTTTCTTGACACAAACGTCAGAGGCAAGTGACCGTCCTCCACACTGAAGGACTTACTTATGCCAAATATACCTGGTAGCGAAGGCAAAACTCCGCAATCACAGAATCAAGCTCTCCGCTCAAAGTAAACATTCCCAAAGTAAAGGGATACGTGAAAAAATATGTAAAACCTTTCTTGGGAAGGGTCACTCGCTCCGATAGATGGGGAGCGATAATTTCTAACTCATTGCAGCGGCAATCATCCTTCATAGCAGGAATACTGGAAGGACGGATGGAAGAAGGATACCTACTAACAACCAATGTACGAGAGTTAGCAGTAGGAAATTTCTCTTCAAAATCCTTCGAAGTACTAAGCCGTCTTGGGATGATGGAATCTACTGTTGGGAGAATGAAATCTTCGATTTTGTTCTTATTCTTTATAGAACCACCACGTTTGGAGGAAGAAGCCATTGCAAAAGAAGCAGGTAAAGAGTTTGTGTTTGAAGAAAATTAGAGAAAGGATGGAAAACAAGGATGCAAATCAGAAGCTCAAGAAATTGTGAAACGCAAAGGAAAAGAAAGTTGCGTATAGGTGAAATTTTGGCGGCTAAATTCATGGCCATGATTACCTTAATAATCGGCAAACGCTGTGCTGAATCATGGGATGATGCGTGTTTGGGGCATTAAATACTGAGAGACGTGCGTCTAATCAACTGTCAGAGACCTTCAGAGGGAATTATAGTAATTCCCGCTAAAAAGGTATTTTTACCAACTTCCCAGTAACATAAAGTTATGTCACCGGAAAGCAGGGGAACTATCTGTATAGGGTAAAATATAATATGACACGTGGCTGACTAAAAGGAGGACACGTGAAATCCAAGATGAGATGGCTGAGGACCGAACGCAGCCACTGCACTTGTCACCAGAACGGATAACGTTTATAAAAGTGTATTAAATGCTCTGCGCCCGGTAGCATTTACTAAAGAATATTCTACAGCATTAAGAGCGATGATCCGTTACGGAGAATTTGGCATTTACACTCAACGTTACATCTTCATCAATGACCATCATAATTAACATTAAAGGAGGGTATAATCCTAGGACCTTTTCCCTAGGCATAACTATAAATAGTGAGCTGAGTTATCATTGTAAATGACACGAATATTTTGGCAAGAACATATACTGTATTCTATACAAAGCTTTATGCAATTTCACTTTCTTGCTTTTTGATCTCATCATTGCTGTATTCGGAAATCGTGTTCACGGAATCACCATCTTTGCTATTTTATCTACATTCTATGGCTAAGTATTGTGTATTTCTCTGATTATTATATTATTTTAGGAACAAATTAATTCACTTGTCAAGTAACCATATATAAATTTAATTATATCATTTTACGGGTAAACAATTACTTTACTTGCTTTATGGAAGGGCCGCCCCCGAATGTATAGAAGTCTATCTCTCTTTCTTTCGTGCCTAATAATATCATAGTATAAAATAATCCGGAGAGAGTATTCATTAACAAAAGCTATATATATATATATATATATGGGGACGTCGAAAAGGAAAAACAAATCAACTATTAAGACAATAGTAACTCACTAATTATCATGTTTGGTAAAGTTGTCAACTTTACAAAATCTTCTTCCCGTCCAATACTACTATCCCACAGAATATTATATTGTTCTAAGTTTTATATATATATATATACTTAGTCTAAAATATTTTTACACGATTAAGTTATCTAAAGTTATTGTAGTAGGTTTGTAAAATTATAAATCTCATATTTTAATAAAGCTTACGTGTCGATATTCTTAAGGTTACTTGATAAAAACAAATCTTTTTTTTACACTAACGGTTATATAACTTAAAACTCTATAAATTTAGAGTTACAATTCAATACACAGATTTTTTTTATTATGTTCCATTGACCTACTATAATAGGTAACTCTCTATATTAAGTTTGATATTACAATATGAGAGAAAGAATATAACGTATAGCTAGTTAAATTGTATTGCTAGCACAATTATTTTTTGTACACTCTCAATATATGTAACTTATACTCAACAAGTTATTATTAGTTGCTTTACTAATATGTTCGTTACTATTTTTATAAGGTTACTACTTATTACTTAATATATAAAAATTTACTTATAATTACATTGAACTTGGACTCTAAGCTTTCTCAATCCCACGTCTACAACGCGTCACCTCCATACGCTACCAAAGCAGCCTATAATACAGACTATCCTCCTTTCAAAAGTTACTTTTTCTCTCTCTCTCTCTCGCGCGCACGCGTCAACCATAGTCAGCTACAGCATCGTGTGGAATGGCTCCGTTATCTACCGATGCGGAGATGTCATCACTGCCATCTCTCGAAGAGCTGACCTCAAGGAACGCCAGATCAATAATCCTCCCTCATATCATCCACTTCTCCGCTACTTCTCCGCTACCAGAACATCCACTTGAGGTAAGGGTAGTGGTGGACGCAACCAACAGATCAATTACTTTCATTGAGGTTAAGGAAGCGCCTTTACCTGCAACTAAAGCGTCAATTGAATCGATGCCGATGGTTTCGGTTTTTGAGCAAGGGATCGAATGCGCCATCTGTTTGTTAGAATTCGAAGTCGGTGATGAAGCTAAGGAGATGCCGTGTAGACATAAGTTTCATTCAAATTGTGTTGCGAAGTGGTTAGGGATTAATGGATCGTGTCCGATTTGTAGATATAAGATGCCAATTGAAAGTGCAGAGGATGAAGTTATGTTTACGTTTGATGTTATTGTTAATCATGATGTTGGTAATTGGGATTTTGACTTGGAATCCGATTTTGGCGATGAATCGGCAGCTGAAGATATGGTCATAGACAGCAAATAATTTGGTTACCTCTTTTCATATTTTGGTGTTTTGTAGTTTCATAGTATTGAATTATAGAGATTTTTTTATTTGTATAAAATATTATACAAAATTAATTAGTTTCGTTTGGATTGTTTACGAACAACATTGGCTCATCAATGGTTCCTTCTTCCGGTTTTACATTATTTTGCTTTTTCTAATTGTACCCCCATGCTCTCCGGGTATTTTTGGATTCAAAGCACAAAAATAGGTGGAAAAAACAAAGCATACCTTAACGACACGTTTGTTCGTTAAGGTATAGCGCATGCCATCCCTGATTTTTAAATGAAAGACAGATAGGTATAGTACATCACATATATGCGCTATACCTATATTAAAAAGGCCCCAGTTTTCTTCCTTGCGGCAGAAGGTAAAAAAAGCGCCCCCCTCCCCCAGCTCCATTGGAACCCACCCGTCCTCCAAAAATCGTGTCCCCTCATTATTTTAGCGAGCTAACACCCGATTCGAGGCGTTGTCGTATAGTGAATCTCTTCTATTGCTCGGTGGTCAAATCATCAATTTTTCTCAATTCAAAAAACTCTAAAACGAGGTATTCCGACTCACTTTTATAGTAAAACTCATGTATATAATTTACTTATTAATTATTTTTACTGTGTTGTATGCTTTTTGTGATCTTTTTTGATATAGTTATTTTTTTTGTTTTTTATTCGGATTAGTTTATTTATGTGCAAAAAATTATGAAAATTATATATTGTTCTTTTGTTGAATAATTAGTGTTATATGTGACTTTAATTTTGTACATATAATAATATATGACTTTATTATTGTTTAATGCCCTTTAGTGATATGTTATGCTTTTTATTGTTATGTAGTGCCCTTTAGCCTAGTAAAACAGATGATAAATTTTAGTTTATGTTAGTTGATGTTGTTTATGGCCATTTAGAGTAGTGTGACTTTAGTGCTCTTTAGGATTCTTTAGTCTAGAATAAAAACTACGTGCCCTCATTAACTAACCCGGTTAGAGAACTCAATTATGGATTAAATGTATTACTAGATAACAATCAACTATAAGATATGAATCATAAAATAATTAGTTGACACTACAAAAGAGATGCTACTGGAGTTTTGGGTAAAATATAAAAGTTAACAAATAAATCGTTACGAATGAAATAAATTAAATACTATTTAGTATTAAGTTTGTAGTAATTTTTATATGAATAATTATTTAATATATCTTGATTAGTTATGAAAATTAAATATTTAATTTTCTTATAACCCAAAAAAATCTGAAAAAGATGACAGTTCAAACAAAACCTTACCGAATTTTAGTCAAAAAATGTAAGAAACAAACATAAAATATATTAATATATATTATCAACCTAAGTATTTTTTATATGAATAGTTATTAAATATATCTTGATTAGTTATGAAAATTAAATATTTAATTCACTTATAACCCAAAAATATCTGAAAAGGATGATAGTTCAAACAGAACCCTGCCGAATTTTAGTCAAAAAAAATAAGAAACTAATATATAAAATAATAATATAGAAAATTTATCAACCTAAGTATTTTTTATATGAATAATTATTAAATATATCTTGATTAGTTATGAAATTAAATATTTAATTCTCTATGATGACCCAAAAGGTTATTTTATATTTTAGAACTCGAATTTGCGCTCTTAAGCTTTAAAAATCTAATTTTTATCCTCCTCGATTTGTGTACACAGTCAGGGCAGGTTTCCGGAAAGCTTTTATGTTGAAAATTGATGAAAATAAGAATTTATGCCTTAAAAGTTAATTTTAGTTTACTTCGGTCAATATTTTTAGTAAACGGGCCCGGATCCATGTTTTGACGGTTCCAATAGGTCCGTATCGAATTATGGGACATGGGCGTATGCCCGGAATTGAATTCGGAGGTCCCTAGCTTGAGTTATGAATTTTTGATGAAAATTAAAAGTGTGAAAATTATTTATTTTTAAGAATTGATTGATATTTGGCATTATTAGTATCGAGTTCGTATTTTGGATCCGGAGCTCGGTACAAGTTCATTATGATATTTAAGACTTGTCTATGAAATTTGGTGAGAAACAGAGTTGATTTGACGTGATTCAGACGTTTAGTTGAGAAGATATAAATTTTAAAGTGTTCTTGAGAATTTTATTTAATTTGGTGCTAAATTCGTAGTTCTAGGTGTTATTTTGGCGATTTGATCGCGCAAACAAGTTCGTATGATTTTTTAGACTTGTGTGCATGTTTGGTTTGGAGCACCGGGAGCTCGGGTGAATTTCGGATAGGCCACAGGATGTTTTGAACTTCGAAAATTTTCATGGTATAACTGAACCTGTTGCAGGCCTCTGATCTCGCAATTGCGAGATCAGGCATCGCAAATGCGAACATAACAGGGTCCGCAATTGCGAGGCTTTCATTGCAATTGCGATCAGAAGTCTGGGCCAGCAGTTCTCGCATTTGCGAGGTTACCTTTGCAATTGCGAAAGGAGTCTGGGAAGGGCAGGTTCGCAAATGCGAACATCTACTCGCATTTGAGAGGTTCAGTGGTCGCAAATGCGACACTTTCCTCGTATTTGCGAAGGCAGTGGGATTGTGAAGGGCATCGCAATTGCGATTGTTCCTTCGCATTTGCGAGCTTCGCATATTTGCAAAGCTCAGGTCGCAATTGCGACACCTGCAACTGAGTAAAAGGGGCTTAAACGGGATTTATCATTCATTCTTCATATTTTTAAAATCCTAAACCTTAAGAGGCGATTTTCCAAAGACTAAATCTTTCCCAAATAATAGGTAAGTGATTCCTAACTCTTACCTTTCAATCTTTTACATCTTATAACAAGATTTCAACCTAGAATCTAGAATTTTGATGGTGAAATTAGGATTTTTGGGTAGAACTTAGGAATTTCAAAATTTGAGGATTTAGACCCCAATTTGAGGTCGGATTCCAAAACTAATTACATATTCGGGCTCGGGGTGAATGAGTAAAAGTATTTTGGTCCGAACCTCGAGTTTTGACCAAGTGGGCCCGGGGTCGATTTTTCGACTTTTTGGAGGAAAATTTGGGGATTTAGACCCCAATTTGAGGTCGGATTCCAAAACTAATTACATATTCGGGCTCGGGGTGAATGAGTAAAAGTNCTTAGATTACTTGCTAAGTGAAATTCATGTGAGCGGTGTGTATGTGAGGTGACGAGTACTTATGTACCGTCAATTTACCTATTTTTCCATGTTTCTCAATTTTTCTTATATTGTCTCATTCCTATGCCTAATTGCTATGTGTTATACTAGTGTTGTTCAATTTATCGTTCTTATCATGTTTACGGATTTTCTGGTGATAATTGTGTTTTTACTTCAAAGTTGAGATTGATGTTATGGAACCAAATGTTGAAGTAAGGTTTGTACTTGTTATTGTATTTCCCTGTTGTCATTTATGCATTGCATTATAGTAAGGGAGAGTGTTAATGTACGAAGGGTGATGCCGTGCCATATTGTGAGTGTTAATGCACGAAGGATGATACCGTGCCATATTATGAGTGTAAAAGCATGAAAGGTGATGCCGTGCCATATTGTGAGTGTAAAAGCACGAAGGGTGATGCCGTGTCATGATATGAGAGTTAATGCACAAAGGGCGATGTCGTGCCGTTTCTATTAATTTTATGGTGAGATTGAGAGTAAAAGTACGAAGGGTGATGCCGTGCATTTTATCTTACTGTATTCACTATTCCTGTTGATTCATGGTATATTGACTGCTCCGGTAATCATTCTGTTGTAGTTTTTTTTTATTTTGTATTCCCCTCAGTATGTTCCCCTCCCGACATTTCCTGTTTAGTTCTTCATTTATGTTATTTGTATATGCATTGTTCAATTGTACAAGTTGATTTGTAGGTGCCTTGCCTTAGCCTCGTCACTACTTCGTCGAGGTTAGGCTCGACACTTACCAGTACATGGGGTCGGTTGTACTAATACTGCATTCTGCACTTTTTGTGCAGATTTTGATACCGGCGCGGGTTGATCGAGATTTTGTTATTGGTACGCTGTCCGGAGACTCAAGGTAGATCTGTCGGTGTTCACAGACCTTGAAGTCCACGTCTATCTTTTCTGTTCTACTGTTTCTTTCATTCAGACAGTTGTATTTCTTTCAAACTAATACTTGTAGTAAATTCTAGAATGCTCGTGAATTGTGACTCCAGATCCGGATGGTAGTAATTAATACAGTGTTATGATATTCCGCGCTTATTATATTTTATCTTAGTTAATTATTGTTAATTACTAAATAGAAATAAGGAATTGGTTTAATGATTCTCTAATGTGGGCTTTCCTAGCAAGTGAAATGTTAGGCGCCATCACGGTCCCGTTGGTGGGAAATTTCGGGTCGTGACAAGTTGGTATCAGAGTGCTAGGTTGCCTAGGTCTCACAATTCACGAGCAAACTTAGTAGAGTCTGGAGGATTGGTACGGAGACGTCTGTGCTTATCGTTCAGAGGCTATGAAGTTCAGGAACAAGTTTCACTTCTATTCTTCTCTGTCGTGCGGTTTTGCTTTCTCAATACTTATTGAACTCTTCTACTCTTATTCTCTCGCAGATGGCGAGAACACGTACCATTTCCTCAGCTGAGCAGCAGCTAGAGCCTCCAGTGGCAGCTCCTACATGGGGCAGAGGTCGAGGCCGTGCCAGAGGCCGAGGCAGGGGCAGGGCTCAGCCTAGGGCCCGAGCAGCAGCCCCAGTAGTGGAGCCTCAGATAGAGCTTGACGAGGAGGTTCCAGCCCAGACTGTTCCTACCGGAACAGCTCAGGTTCCAGAGGGGTTCATTTCTACCCCAATACTTCAGGATGCTTTGGTCCGTTTGGTGGGCCTTACGGAGAGTGTAGCCTAGACTGGTGCATTTCCCATGGAACCAACAATCTCTTAGGCTAGAGGAGGAGCCCAGACTCCCACCACTCCCGCTTCAGAGCAGATAGCTCCCCAGTATCAGGCTCCAGCAGCTCAGCCAGTCGGATTAGTTCAGCCGGTTATTGCGGCACAGGTCGGAGATGGGCCAGCTATGTCTTCTGAGGCTTTATGGAGATTGGACAGGTTTACCATGCTCTTTCCTATTCACCTCATTGGTGCTCCTTCAGAGGATCTCCAGGAGTATCTTGACAGCTGTCACGAGGTTCTACGAAACATAGGTATAGTGGAGACCAATGGGGTTGATTTTGCTGCATTTCAGATGACTGGTTTCGCCAAGAAATGGTGGAGAGATTACTTGTTGACCAGACCAGCTGGGTCGCCTGCTCTTACTTAGGACCAGTTCTTTCAGCTCTTCATAGAGAAGATTTTGCCTATCACATTGAGAGAGGAGTGTCGCCATCATTTTGAGCGTCTTCAGCAGGGCAGTATGACTGTTACTCAGTATGAGACCCGTTTTGTGGATTTAGCCTTCCATGCCATTCTTCTGCTTCCCATCGAGAGAGAGAGGGTGAGGAGGTTTATTGATGGACTTGCTCAGCCTATCAGATTGTAGATGGCTAAGGAGACTGGGAGTGAGATTTCTTTTCAGGCGGCTGCTAATGTCGCCAGACGGGTCGAAATGCTTCTTACTCAGGGAGGTCAGGGGTCTGACAAGAGACCTCATCATTCCGGTGAGTTCAGCGGTGCCTCATCTAGAGGCAGGAGTACTTTTGGTAGAGGCCATCCTCCCGGGCCGTTTCATTCAGCGCTTCAAGCATCCTACGGTGCCTCAGGTGGTCGTGGCCCTCAGATGCATTATTCTAACCAGCTAGCCTACAGTGCACCACCAACTCTNGTTATCAGGGTGGTTACTCAGGTCGATAGGGTCAGTTTTAGGGTCTGCTGTCACAGCAGCCGAGGTCATGCTATACTTGTGGTGATCCGAGGCACATTGCTAGATTTTGCCCTGAGGCATCGGGCAGCTCACAGAATCAGAGTTCTTGTGCCATGGTGGCAGCACCAGTTGCTACATCACCTACTCAGGTAGCTNAGAGAAGATTTTGCCTATCACATTGAGAGAGGAGTGTCGCCATCATTTTGAGCGTCTTCAGCAGGGCAGTATGACTGTTACTCAGTATGAGACCCGTTTTGTGGATTTAGCCTTCCATGCCATTCTTCTGCTTCCCATCGAGAGAGAGAGGGTGAGGAGGTTTATTGATGGACTTGCTCAGCCTATCAGATTGTAGATGGCTAAGGAGACTGGGAGTGAGATTTCTTTTCAGGCGGCTGCTAATGTCGCCAGACGGGTCGAAATGCTTCTTACTCAGGGAGGTCAGGGGTCTGACAAGAGACCTCATCATTCCGGTGAGTTCAGCGGTGCCTCATCTAGAGGCAGGAGTACTTTTGGTAGAGGCCATCCTCCCGGGCCGTTTCATTCAGCGCTTCAAGCATCCTACGGTGCCTCAGGTGGTCGTGGCCCTCAGATGCATTATTCTAACCAGCTAGCCTACAGTGCACCACCAACTCTTATTAGTGCACCTCCACTCCAGAGTTATCAGGGTGGTTATTCGGGTCGACAGGGTTAGTTTCAGGGTCAACAGTCACCGTAACTGAGGTTATGTTATACTTGTGGTGATCCAAGGCACATTACTAGATTTTGCCGTCGGGAAACTGCCAGCTCACAACATCAGAGTTCTCGTGCCATGGTTCCGGTACCGGTTGCTGCACCACCTGCTCAGCCAGCTAGAGGCAGGGGTCAGACAGTCAAAGGTAGAGGCCAAACTGTTAGAGGTGGAGGTCAGGCCGTTAGAGGTAGAGATCAGCCAGTTAGGGGCCGTCCCAGGGATGTAGTTCAGGGTAGTGGGGCCCAGCCCCGGTGTTATGCTTTCTGAGCCAGGCCTGAGGCTGAGTCATCTGACGCTGTTATCGTAGTTACTCTTTCAGTTTGCAGTAGAGATGCTTCAGTTTTATTTGATCCGGGATCTACTTACTCTTATGTGTCATCCTATTTTGCTTCCTATTTGGTTGTGCCCCATGATTCTTTGAGTGCTCCTGTGTATGTGTCCACACAAATGGGAGATGCTATTGTTGTAGATCGTATTTATCATTCGTGTGTGGTCACCATTGGGAATCTTGAGACTCGTGTAGATCTTCTATTGCTTGACATGGTTGATTTTGATGTCATATTGGGTATGGATTGGCTGTCACCTTATCATGCTATATTAGATTGTCACGCCAAGACGGTGACCTTAGCCTTGCAGGGGTTGCCTCGATTAGAGTGGAGAGGGAATCCTGTCCATTCTGCCAGCATGGTTATCTCTTATGTGAAGGCTCGGCATATGGTCGAGAAGGGGTGCCTAACTTATTTGGCTTATGTCCGCGCTTCTAGTGCGAAGGTTCCTTCCATAGATTCGGTGCCGGTTGTTCGTGAGTTTCTAGAGGTGTTTCCTGCAGACCTATCGGGGATGCCACCTGACAGGGATATTGATTTCTACATTGATTTGTGGAGGGGTTTTCATCCATAGCAGCTCCGTTGACCAGATTGACCTAGAAGGGTGCCCCGTTCAGGTGGTTAGACGAGTGTGAAACGAGCTTTCAGAAGCTCAAGACAGCTTTGACTACGGCACCAATATTGGTGTTACTCACAGTTTCAGGATCTTATACAGTATATTGTGACGCATCTCGTATTAGTCTGGGTGCGGTGTTGATGTAGCGTGGCAAGGTTATTGCGTATGTTAAGGTTCATGAGAAGAATTACCATGGTCATGATCTAGAGCTGGCAGACATTGTTCATGCGATGAAGATTTGGAGGCACTATCTTTACGGCATGCCATGTGAGGTACTCACCAATCATCGGAGCTTGCAGTATTTGTTCAGGCAGAAGGAACTCAATTTGAGGCAGAGGAGGTGG
>AWOL01S0008268.1:0-17057 GCA_000715115.1 Nicotiana otophora | reverse complement strand
TGTGTGGCACAACGCACGATCATGACCTGATCGGCTAGGACGTCTCATGCGAGACATAAACCAAATCACAATTTTAATTACAATTCTAACACAGTCACCGCCATGTGCGCGGCATGGCATCCGATCATGACCCAATCGGCTAGGTTGTCTCATGCGATACATCAACCAAATCATAATTTCAATTACAATTCTAACACAGTCGCCGCCATGTGTGTTGAATGCATCCGATCACGACCCGATCAGGTAGGCCGTCTCATGTGAGACATCACCCTTTTCTATCAATCATCCCGTTTCATATTTCTTGCACATATCTTCATTTCATTACGTGATTCGTATTTCATGCACGCCTTTTTACTTTCAACCATCATCATGGATTTTCCAACAATAAGGCATTTCTATTCAAGACATCTAAGCACACATTTGAGCAAATAGGAGTTTTAGGAACATTACGATTTCTTACACAAGCTTTCATTAACTTTCCTTTGAAACACAACTTGAGGTCAAGGCATTTAGATATGCAAGCCCTAATTTGAACACATTCTCAAATATTAGTACAACATAACAATAGCATTTGAATTATATATTAATCACGAATGTCTTTTAACACCAGCTTATCCGGGTAATCGATTCACAAGAAGCAACTCGGGACTTACATGGTTATAGTGGGTTTAAAATTTAAGAGAAGAGTTTAGCCAACATACCTTACATGAGCTTCCTTAACTCTAAATGTTCCGAAAATTTGAGCAACTTCAATCTATTTTAGAAAAGTAGCAAATTGAACCAAAATTAGGAAGATGATAATGGTTCTAGCTCATTTGAGGATTTTATCAAGCACTAGGTGTACTGGCTGAAGTCTGAGCAAAAGAATGGGATGGCCTTGATGACCCTCCCTTGAATTTTGACCTACCACCACCAAATGAATTCCCCACGTTTCCCACGGACCAGGCCTTACTGTTACCCTCTAGCTCAATTATGTTCTTCAACTTACGGTTCTCTGTACCTTGAGCAAATGCTACCACCTTCCCATAGTTCATGTCAGAATTCAAGGCAGCTGTAGCGGCCTCATTGATAACCAAAGGGCTAAGGCCCTGCACAAACCGATATACTCTAGCCTCTATAGTGGGCAACGTGTGAATAGAATACTTGGACAGATGCGCAAACTACATATGGTACTCCTACGCACTCTTGCTACCCTGTTCTAGGTTCTAAAACTCTGCATCATGGGCTACCTTAGTCTCGACAGGCAAGAAATGATCCATGAAAGGGTCGGCAAACTCACTCTACCTCGCCGAAAGGCTCCCCTCCTCACGGGAGTCCTCCCACATCTCAAACCAAGAATATGCCACCCTCTTCAGGTGGTAGGAGGACAACTCCACTACCTCTGCCTTAGTAGCACGCATAACCCTTAGGGTCTTTTGCATCTCATCGATGAAATCCTAGGGAGTCTTCTCAGGATCAGTACCCGTGAACACTAGAGGATCTAACTGAAGAAACTTGTTCACCCTGCAACCAATAGAGTCCCCTTGCTGACTAGAAGAAGTGGGGCCAACATTCGACATCTAGGCTTGGGAAGATACTATCTGAGCCAACATCAGATGGCTCCCCTAAAATCCCCATCAGAAACACCAGGACCGGAAATTAGGGATGGAGATGGAACCAGAATATCAAGAGGAGGATTCGTTGCACCCTCGTCAGGTGTATGAACTGGTGCACCTTGAGCAGGAATAGTACAACCAGGCAGTGCAGTAATCATGGGAATATCCTCACCCCTCGGGTGTTCACCATATCATCAATGATAGAATGAACTGCCACTCCTCGGGTAACATCGATTCCTTGTCTAGTTCTTGTGTTTTTCTTAGGCGCGATTTACTGAAAGTTAGAGCAATGCACGAGTTAAAGGACGAACAACCATACAATTAGCTTTATCTCACGATCAAGAACATCAAAGAAGGGTATTATTCCTAAGTGTCCAAGTAGCCTCCTTATAATAGATTTGGTCGACAACACACCGATAAGAAGGACTCTGCTAGACATGACTCCGAGACATCCTAAGAAACTTTAAAACCTTAGGCTCTGATACCATGTTTTTCATGACCCAAACTCGGGGAGCGCGACCGACGCTCAACCAAGTGAACCCGGTCGAGCAAGCCTGTTGAATACTATCTACCCAAACTCGCCCATGATTTAAAGAGAACATGTATCTTTGTTAATTATCCAATAAGGAGATCATGTAGACAATACCAAATTCATTACTGTTAGTTAATTCATTTAATAGGTCTTAAAATGCACACATTCTCAGGGTTTGAAGTGGAACAAGTGATCAAAACACAACATAATTGTTTTGACTTTCCCAGCACCCATATACACCCACACTATGTCTATGAAGCCTCTAATAAATACAAAGAGTACAATGATAGTGTCGTTAACAAGGCTCTAGCTATACCTCAAAATATAATGATATAATGAACAAAAGATATATGACCCCGAGTGAAGTGGGGCTCACCAAATCAGTAGGGAAGAGAGTGTGTCGCTATTACTGATCAGTGCAGCATGCTGTGGAACAACCTGCATTCATGAAAGATGCAGTGCCCCCCAAAAAAAGGATGTTAGTATTGTCGAATAGTACTAGTATATATGACTAAACACCCGCTCATAATAATGAATAGTAATTGCAAGTTAGGACAATCATGATATCAGTTAAAGACTCAAGCAGCTACCAAATATCAAATTAGGAATGAGATAAGTTTTTAAGTAAATTTCAACATTTTAAGTTGGGAGACATTTAGTACCTATATACAACTGTTCACAGTTTTGATTACAATTTCCAATATAATCACCACCATATATGCGGCATGGCATCTGATCACGATCCGATCGGCTAGGCTGTCTCATGTGAGACATCATCCTTTTCTATCAATCACCCTATTTCATATTTCTGGCAAATCTCTTCATTTTATTGCCACTAGTGGTCACAATTGTATTATTTCTCTTGGCACGTTGGCCGTGCTTCATATTTCACATTGCGCATTACATATTTCGTATTTCATGTTTCATATTTCATGCATACCTTTTTACTTTCAACCATCATTATGGACTTGACAATAACAAGGCATTTCTATTAAAGACATTTAAGCACACATATGAGCAAATATGAGTCTTAGGCGCATTATGGTTTCTTACATAATTTTCATTAGCTTTCACTTGAAACACAACTTGAAGTCAAGGCATTTAGATAAGCAACTCATACTTTGAACACATTCTCAAATAGTAGTACAACATAACAAGAGCGTTGAATTACATATTGATCACACATGTCTTTTGACACCAGCTTATCAAGGTTAATCAATTCACAATGAGCAACTTGGGACATACCTGGATATTGTGGGGTTCAATTTTAAGAGAAGCGTTTAGACAACATACCTCACTTGAGGTTCTTTAGACGATAAAATGTTCTATAATTCTTATCAACTTCGATCTATTTTAATAATGTAACAAATTGAATCATGATTAGGAAGATGATCATGGTTCTAGGCTCATTCGAGCATTTTATCAAACACTAGGTGCATATTAAGGTTTCAAGGTCCTTTTATGGAGGATTCCATCATCCCACAACCCATGGTTTGCCATTTTAGGTCAAAGATCTCCCTACACCCCTTGATAATACATGCGTGCAATAAACAACTCCCATACCCATGAATTATCTTACTAATTGCCCAATTCTAGTTAAATTTCGAAATTAAGGGTTAGGGTGTAGGATCTTACCTCTAGGATAAAGACCTAGTGTGCTTTCCTTATTAATCTTCCAAGATTTGAGTAAGAATTGGATGAAGCTTAGGAACTCCTTTTCTCACTCTATGACACTCCCTTTCTCTAGAAATATGTGTTTCCCCCTTTAAAATGATCCCCAAGGGTGTTTTATTAGAATGGGGTCAGGTTCACAGATTAGAAAAATAGGAGCCCCGACATAGGTTTGCAGTTGCATATGAGACCGCATAATGCTTCTACGGTCCGCGAAATGGCCCTCCGGAACTGGGCACCACTGCCTGGGTATGTGGCCATTTTGCAGCTCGTAGACTCGTTCTGCGGTCGTATAATGCGCTGCAGAATTTCCCTCCAAACATTCTCCATGCTGGTTCTGCGATAGATGTACGGCCCACGAAATCATTTTGTGGTCGCATAATTGGCCGCAAAATGATATCCAAAAGTTGCCCAATTGACTACCTCACTCTGCGGCCATTTTGCGGCTCGTAGAGTAATTCTGCAGCCTCATAGTAGGCTGCAGAAATACATTTTCTGCAAACATTTTCCTTCAACTCCGCAGTGTACTGTTCAACCCAAAAAGTCTGTATCGCAGCTATCATTAACACATACACCTACCTCGGCACCACGAAAACCTGGGTTTTATTTAAAATTTTACGGGGCCTTACAAATACAATGGTTTGTGGGCTTTTGGATGGCGTGGTTCGTGCTAGGATCTCATACGATGATCTTTGGTTTCAGATCATAGTGTACCGGCAAGGAGAAATGTTAACTTGAATGTAAGTTAAGGAGGATTCGAAAATATTGGTCAGCTTGGTATTGTAGGGTCAGCATAGTAATAATAGTAATTGGTTCCTTTGGTGTGGTAATGCTTTACCGGTGTTTGTGTCACTAAACTTGGGTTTGATGTCTTGCGCGACTTGGTTAAGTTGGGAAACTTCAGTTCTGATTGCTTAGCTATTTGTGGATGGGTTTCGAATAGTTCATAATAGTGTCGAGGACAGCTCGGGCTGGATGTCTGCCAGCAGCATAAGGAACATGTTGTGTGTTATGATTTTCTCTTATATGGGGTCATGAGTTCTAGATAGCATGGACGGTATCAAATATTTAGAAGAATGCTAGCATTATCTGGTACCACCTAAGAAGGGTGAGCACTACAAAAGGTGCATTGTGCTTTGACTTGCAGATGCCTGACATGTATTACATTAATGGACCGATTGATTGAATACTGATGTTGAAATTAATCTATTTGGAAATAAGGAATGATGGAAGCATTTCTCATGGAACGATTATGTATGATGAATATGTCAGTAATTTGAATAAGGTAGTTGGGATAGGGAGATTATGGTATTCTAGGGATTTGAAGACGAAGAGGATTCTCATATGCATTTGTTATAGATCGATTATTGTGCAAATTTCTATTGTTATATACCTATTTTGGGAGGATCAGAATTGATTTGGAGGACATTCGTGGGCCTAATGAGAATGTGTATTCTACATCAGGTCGGATTTGTCTACCCAACACAGTTATTGTGGAGGGATGTGTTATCAGTTAAAGTGGATCTTATTCGTGTTATGATATATTCCATATGTTACTCTCATATGCTATGATGGGTTGTGATATGTTGATTACTTTTACCTGATGCGATTCTGTTGGGGGCCTTGTGGTGAAATTCGAGTGAGATGATTCTCGGGGTGTTGAATGGTTGATTGCGCTTTAGTTGTGGTCTTTTTATTTGTGGCATATTGTGCTATTAATTTTTCCATGGTTATGGTTATGCACTTTGCGTGTTTGTTGTCGATATGTATATAGTTGTTGATAGTGAGCATCACGGCTCGACATATCCTATGTGTACAAGTGTTTCGATTGGGTCACGCCTCATATCAGAGTTATGTTGGGATATGATCCTTTAGGCTTAATTATTGTGTAGTATATCTTCCTTGTATGATGGATTCATTATATTGCGCTTCATGGTGGTATCTGTTGAGCTTGCGGGGCAGTTCACTCATTTGATTCTCTTCAAGTATTGGGTACATCGCATTTGTCGCTTGTTTGGTGGACTTATTGCATGGTATGCGACTCTAGGAAGGATTTGTATAAAATATTGGTAGAGCAGTTTGTATTGGATGAGATGAAGTTATTGGGCCTGAATTGAGTGCCATTAGATTTGATTAAGCTATGTTTGGAACTATAGTGTCTTTAATCAGCCTAGATTTTGGTTTCGATTCTCTTCGAGCAAGAGAGCTCCATGACTGGTTGATGTGATGGGGGTTATGAGTTTCTGTGTGTTTCTTTCATAATTGGTTGTGTTCGAAGATTTGGAACAAGGTTTTTATTGATAGGATGTTAGATACCGGTACAATATTTGCTATTTGAATGACTATTGTGGTCAGAAGCTATGGCTATGTGTATCTAAGTTGTGTGGAATATCATTTGAATACACTAGGGATATGGTTACGGCTTGATGCATCTTAATATTGACTTATACATCATATAGATGTGAGAATCGTGTCTCATAATTAATTTGTGAATTTGGAGATTGGGTTCTAAGGGTTGTGAGATAATGTTAAGGTAATGATCATATTTTAGATTGTGTTGTCAAACTTATATAGATTGGGATGAAGTGTTATCACCCATGGGTATGGGCATGGTGAGTTTATACAGTGACTTGAGGGCTTTGGGATGATTCTCCACACATTCGAGGATCAACACATGTTTAGGTAGGGGAGAATGTATTGACCCGACAAGTTGTTACGAGAAGCTGTATTCAGTTAGGTGGTTTGAGGTCATGCGTAGAAATGTATGGTGTATTATGACTTGTGTGTATCATTTGTTTTGGTTCCTCAGCAGTTCGTGATTGATTTGGAAGAATGATTCTCAACTAAGAAGCTTTAAGTTAGAAGAGTTGACCAAGCTTGAATTTTGTGTATTTGACCTCGATATGGAGTTTTTATTATTCCGATCGAGCCATATGGTAATTTTGGACATAGGCATATGCCCGAAATTGGATTCGGAGGTTTCTAGGTTGATTTGGTACTTTTGGTGAAAGATAACAATTTGAAGGTTTAGAACTTTCCTAAGTTTCCTTGGTTTGACTTTATGTCTATCGGGATCGGATTTTGGTTTTGTGACTTTGTACGACTCCGTTTTTCATTTGGAACATTTCTGCAAAATTTGGTGTCATTCCGAGTTAGTTTAATAGGAATTAGATGTATGTTGTCTTTTTGTAATTGTTAAGTTTCATTATAATTCTCGTGTGTTCTGTTGTCTAATTCATGGTTTTGGACGTTATTTTGGTATTTTTATCGAGCAAGTGAGTTCGTATGATGATTATGTACTTGTGCAAATGGTTGGAGTTGAGCCTGAGGGCTCGAGTGCGTTTTGGACGTGTCCCGGAGAGTTTGAGAGGTTAGGATTTTTGCAGGTGTTCTGTTCTTGCATTTGTGAGGAAATGGTCGCATTTGCGATTAGCACATTTATGAGATCCTACTCGCTTTTGCGATGTTGCGCTAGGGGACCAACTTTTGCAACTTCACAACTAATATCATATTTGTGATGGGTTCTGGGTTCGCATACGTGAACCCCTGATCGCATTTGTAATAAGGAGCTTGGACTGGAGCAGGCCGCTTTTGTGATTGCTTTCTTGCACTTGGGAACCTGCTAGGTTTGCATTTGCGGACCAGTTGTCACATTTGCAATAGGCTCAGGGTGTAAGGCCCCGTAAAAGTTTTCCTAAAAACCCAGATTTTGTGATGCCGCGTTTTGGACTTTTTGGATTGAACAGTGCGCTGGGGAGTTGAAGGAAAATGTTGGGCAGAAGTAGGCATTTCTGCGGCATGTTCTGTGACCGTAGAACCACTCTGCGGACCGCATAATGGCCGTAGCGTGAAGCAGCCTTTTGGGCCAATTTTGAGGTCAATTTCGCAGCCAATTATGCGACCGCATAACCGTTTCACGGGCCGCACTTTGGTCGCATAATCATCCTCAGAATGTTTTGGAGGGTGGTTCTGCGATGCCTTATAAGACCACAGAACATCTCTGCGAGCCGCAAAGTGACCGCAGATCTGGTTAGTTGCTCTCCAATTTTGGCACCCCAATTTCGCGGCCATTTCGCGGACCGCATAACTATTATGTGGTCGCATATGCGACCGTAGAACCTGTTCCAGAGCTTAATTTTTATGTTTTTAAAACCCGACCCTACTTTGTTAAAATAGACGTAAGGGGCCATTTTAGAGCAAAATCTGATACTTTAGAGTTGGAGAGAGAGTCCTAGAGGGAGAAAGTGATCTTCATCAAGTTACTCTTCAATTCTTGCATAAACCTTTGAAGATTATCAAGAGAAGCACCCTAGGTCTTCATCCTAAGAGGTAAGGTTCTACCACCAAGCTCTTAATTTAGAAATGTAACTAGAATGGGCAATTAGTACGGTAGTTCATGGGATAGGAGTGCTTACCTTGCATGCATGTATTCATGAAGTATGTGGGAAGGTTGGGAGCTAAAAATGGCAGATAATGGGTTGGGGAAAGATGGAACCCTTCAAAAAAGGGGCTTTAAATATTGATACACACATAGTGTTTGATAAAATGCTCAAGTGAGCTAGAATCGTGATCGTTTTCCTAATTTTTGGTTCAATTTTGCTATATTGCTAAAATATATTGAAGTTGCTAATATTCCAGAACATCTTAGAGTTGTAATAAGCTCAATTGAGGTATGTTGGCTAAACCCCCTCTTCTTAGAATTGAACCCCATAGTATTCATGAAATCGATGCATGTCCCAAATTGAACGTCCTAGAAATTGCTATCCCAATGGTGGCAGTCTTTTGCTCAGTCTTCAGCCAGTGCACAGCCAGCAGGGCCCAGTCAGCAGCAAGGAAGTCATTTCAGGCCCAACCAGGGCAGCAGGGGACCCCACTAGCAGGGCCGATTAGGAGGGAGATGCACTCGGGGATCTGCTACATGGACTTACCTATATGTTATGGGTGCGGATTGAGGGGTCATATTCAGAGGGAGTGGCATTCATCCCGCCAGGGTGTGGGCAGGGGCACAACCCAGCCATCTAGTTCTGTAGCTGCTACATCTTCAGCACCCCCTCCACCTCGAGACACTCCGGCACCAGCAAGGCGTGGTGTAGCTAGGGGTGGTGCACATAGTTCAGGAGGACCCAGCCATTTCTATTCTACGAGTGGTCGCCAGAGTGCATGGGCATCTCCAGAAGTTGTCACAGGTATATTACTGTCTAAACTCATGATTTATATGCTCTTAATTATCCCAATTCAACCTTGTCCTATGTTACCCCTTATGTTGCTATGGAATTTGGAATCGAACCAGAATAACTTCATGAGCCGTTCTCTGTATCTACTCCGGTTGGCGAGTCTATTATTGTCACGGTATGTGGTTGGGATACCATGGCCAATCTCATTGATGGTCAATTTGGATGTAATTATGGGGATGGATTGGTTATATTCATGTTTTGCTAAGCTCGACTGTCGAACAAGAACTGTGAGGTTTGAATTGCCTAATGAGCCAGGTGTTGAGTGGAAGGGGGATAATGTGATGCCAAAAGGTAGGTTTATTTCTTACCTTAAGGCCACAAACATGATCAACAAGGGGTGTATTTACCATTCAGTCCGAGTTACGGACACCACTGCTAAGGCACCTACACTTGAATCTATGCCAGTTGTGAATCAGGCACGCAACCTATATCTATTCCACCCTATAGGATGGCACGGGCAGAATTGAAGGACCTAAAGGAGAAATTGAAGGATTTGTTAGAAAAGGGTTTCATCCGACTGAGTATGTCATAATTGGGCGCATCGGTCCTCTTTGTGAGGAAGAAAGATGGATCACTGAGGATGTATGTTGACTACCGACAGCTCAACAAAGTCACAATAAAAAACAAATGCCCACTACCAAGAATAGATGATTTGTTTGATCAGTTACAGTGTGCTAGATACTTCTCCAAAATTGATTTACTATCCGGGTAAGACCAATTGAAGATCAGGGAGTATGATATTCTGAAAACAGCTTTCCAAACCCAGTATGGGCACTTTGAATTTCTGGTAATGTCTTTTCGGCTAACAAATGCCCCGGCGGCTTTCATGGATCTTATGAATCGAGTTTTCAAGCCTTTTCTCGATTCCTTTGTTATAGTGTTCATTGACGATATTCTTGTGTATTCACGAGGTCGAGAGGACCATGCCGATCATCTCAGGGTAGTATTGTAGACTCTTCATCAGCACCAATCATATGCGAAGTTTTCAAAGTGTGAATTTTGGTTCGAATCTGTCACATTTTGGGGTCATGTTGTCTCTAGAGAAGGAATTAAGGTGGATCCTCAAAATATTTCAGCAGTAAAAAATTGGCCTAAACCTACAACGCCAACCGAGATTCGCAATTTCTTAGGCTTAGCAGGGTTGTACATAAAGTTTGTGGAGGGTTTCTATACTCTTTCCTCTCCATTGACTAAATTGACTCAGAAAGTGGTTAAGTTCAAATGGTCCGATGCTTGTGAAAGGAGCTTTCAGGAGTTGAAATCGAGGTTGACTACTCCGCCGGTGTTGACCCTGCCAGAGGGTACGGATGAATTCGTGGTATATTGTGATGCTTCAAGAATTGGGCTTGGGTGTGTGTTAATGCAACACGGCAAGGTTATAGCATATGCTTTTAGACAGCTCAGGAATTATGAAAAGAATTATCCAACATATGACTTAGAACTTGCGGCGGTGGGTTTTGCATTGAAAATTTGGCATCATTATTTTTATGGGGTTCTCGTGGATGTAGTCACAGACCACAAGAGTCTTCAATATATTTTCAAACAAAAGGAGTTGAATTTGAGGCAGAGAAGATGGCTTGAGTTACTAAAGGATTACGACATCGATGTTCTATATCACCCGGGGAAAGCCAATGTTGTAGCGGATGCTCTTAGCCGGAAATGTATGGGTAGTTTAGCACACTTGGATGTATATCAAAGGCCATTGGCCAAGGAAGTCCATCGATTGGCTAGTTTGGGAGTTCGGCTTGTGAACTCTAATAAAGGAGGGGTAATTGTGCAAAATAGGGCTGAGTCATCGCTTGTTGTGGAAGTCAAAGAGAAACAATATAACGATCCATTTTTGGTGCAATTGAAGGAGGGGATTCAAAAACAAAAACTATTGCTTTTGTGCTAGGCATGGATAATGGTACACTAAGGTACCAAGGGCGACTATGTGTTCCGAATGTAGATGGTCTCGGGGAAACAATCAGGACCGAGGCTCACGCTTCTAGGTATTCCGTGCATCCAGGTCTATAAATATGTATCACGATCTCAAGGAAGTCTATTGGTGGAATGACTTGAAAAGGAATGTGGTAGACTGTGTGGCAAGGTGTCCGAATTGTCAGCAAGTGAAGGCCGAACATCAACAGCCTGGTGGGTTGGCACAGAACATAGAAATTCCAATATGGATGTGGGAAATAATTAATATGGACTTCGTGGTAGGGTTACTGCGCACTTCGCGCAAGTTTGACTCAATTTGGGTGATCGTGTACCGACTCACGAAATCAGCACACTTTTTGCCTATTAAATCTACCGGCATAGCGGAACAGTACGCTCAGTTGTATATCAAGGTTAAAGTCAGGCTGTATGGCACTCCAGTTTCTATCATCTCCGATCGAGGGGCTCAGTTCACGTCCAATTTTTGGAAGAAATTTCAGCAAGGTTTGGGTACTCAAGTAAATCTTAGTACAGCCTTTCATCCACAAACTGACGAGCAAGAAGAGTGGACTATTCAGACGCTTGAGAACATGTTGCGTGCTTGTGTTCTTGACTTCAAGGGTAGCTGGGATGATCATTTGCCCCTTATAGAGTTTGCTTATAACAACAGCTTTCATGCAAGTATTCAGATGGCACCGTTTGAGGCATTTTATGATAGGAGATGTAGATCTCCTATTGGGTGGTTTGAGATTGGGGAAGCTGAGTTGATAGGGCCAGACCTTGTGCATCAGGCTATGAAAAAAGTTAAAATCATTAAGGAGCAGTTGAGAACCGCTCAGAGTCGTCAAAAATTCTATTCGGACGTTCGTCGCAGAGACTTAGAGTTCAAAGAGGATGATTGGGTATTTTTGAAGGTTTCCCCCATGAAGGGTATAATGCATTTCGGAAGGAAAGGGAAATTAAGTCCGAGGTATGTCGGTCAGGTGGCGTACAAGCTTGAGCTACCACCCGAGATGTCATTAGTGCACCCGATATTCCATGTGTCTATGTTGAAGAAGGTAGTTGGAGATCCGTCAGCTATTATGCCGGTTGAGACCATTGAGGTTAATGAAGAAATGTCATATGAAGAAATTCCAGTTGCCATTCTTGATAGACAAGTCCGAAGGTTGAGAAATAAAGAAATTGCCTCCATAAAAGTGTTATGGAGAAACCAGTAGGTTGAAGAGACCACTTGGGAGGCCGAGGAAGAGATTAATAAGAAGTATCCTTACTTGTTTGAATAACTATGTCATCCTTTTTATGAACTTGTCACCTATGAATTTTGTATCACTTGCTCAGATAATGTAAAGGTGTTACTTTCGATTATATGTTGTTTACATGAGGCCACGGTTGGTATTTTTATGAGTTATGTTACATCGTTGGATTGTGTACATGTTTTTAGGATATGATTCTGGGATCTCTCATAGGTGGATAGGCCTAGTTACAAAGGAAACTCTGGGAAACTTTTGGAAATTTGGGAAGTTATTTAAATTTAGGGCTGCTGGTGTAGGATATGAAAAACTGAGTTGCATAAGGTGCTAATAGTGGACCCTGATCCTCATTCGAGGACGAATGATCTTAAGTGGGGAGGATGTAAGGCCCCATAAAAGTTTTCCTCAAAACCCAGATTCCGTGATGCCAAAGTAGGCGTAGAGGTTAATAATAGTAGAAATTCCTCGCGACGGGCTTGCGAGAAGCGGTTCGAACTTTTTGGATTGAACTGTGTGCTGGGGAGTTGAAAGAAAATGTTGGGCAGAAGTAGGAATTTCTGCGGCCCGTTCTGCGACCGTAGAACCACTCTACAGACCATAGAATGGCTGCAGAGTGAAGCAGCCTTTTGGGCCAATTTCGATGTCAATTTCGCGTCCAATTATGTGACTGCATAACCGTTTCACGGGCCGCACTTTGGTCGCATAATCATCCTTAGACGTTTTTGGAGGGTAGTTCTGCGGTGCATTATGCGACCGCAGAACCATTCTACGGTGCCTTATACGACCGCAGAATAGGTCTGCGGGCCACATGGTGACCTCAGACCTGGTCAGTTCCTGTCCAGTTTGGGCACCCCAATTGCGCGGTCATTTCGCGGACCGCATAACTATTATTTGGTTGCATATGCGACTGCAGAACCTGTTCTGGAGCTTCATTTTTGGGTTTTTAAAACCCGACCTTACTTCGTTAAAATACACGTAATGTCCTTTTTTGAGCAAAATATGATACTTTAGAGTGAGAGAGAGAGTCCTAGAGGGAGAAAGTGATCTTCATCAAGTTACTCTTCAATTCTTGTATAAACCTTTGAAGATTATCAAGATAAGCACCCTAGGTCTTTATCCTAAGAGGTAAGGTTCTATCACCAAGCTCTTAATTTCGAAATGTAACTAGAATGGGCAATTAGTAAGGTAGTTCATGGGGATGGGAGTGCTTACCTTGCATGCATGTATTCTTGAAGTATGTAGGAAGGTTATGAGGTAAACTTGGTAGATAATGGGTTGCGGAAAAATGGAATCCTTCAAAAACTTGCCTTAAAACATTGATACACCCATAGTGTTTGATAAAATGCTCAAGCGAGCTAGAATCATGATCGTTTTCCTAATTTGTGGTTCAATTTTGCTATATTGCTAAAATAGATTGAAGTTTCTAATATTCCGGAACATCTTAGAGTTTTAAGAAGGTCAATTGAGGTATGTTGGCTAAACCCCCTCTTCTTAGAATTGAACCCCATGGTATTCATGAAATCGATGCAAGTCCCAAATTGAACTCTGGTCTCCAGTCCCCCAATAGTTACCACACACAATCGATACACACCGTCCACGATAATAGTATCGCCCACCGGCATAGATACAAGAACATGTGAAACTAAGGACTCACGGGGCATATCCAGATAATGAGTAAAGTACGAGGACACATACGAATAAGTAGAACCAAGGTCAAATAATATAGAAGCCTCACTATGGCACACTGAGACAATACCTATGATCACTGCATCTGAGGTAATAGCATTTGGCCTGGCTAGAAAAGCATAGAATCGGGCCTAACTGCCACCTGATCGGCCTGTCCCTCTTGGGCGAACCCTAGCTGACTGAGCCCCACCCCGAGCTGGCTGGGCGAGTGGTGAAGTAATTAGTGCTGAAGTTGTAGTATGACTCCTCTGCTGCACTGGACCTTCCGAGGAACAAGGACATTATCTCCCCATATGTCCAAATTCCCCGCACTCAAAGCAGCTCCCCGGTACTAGTGGTGGTGCGGACAGAATTGGGTCTCGAGAAACAGAATAACTACTAGAAGCACCTGGTGCAAATGAACCCTGAAATGGAGGGGCACGGGATGAACTATGGGCTGGCAAGGCACTGAGAGATGACTGAACCTTATCAGAACTGTATGAACCCTAGCTGGATGATGCACCACGGTGAACTGGATGACCCGTCTGAGCGTGTCTATGAGAATGACCCCTACCGCGATAAAACTGACCCCCCGAAGGACACTGCTTAAATCACCTGGACCACGAGGCCTCTTGGCCTCCCTCTCTCCACACTCATGGCTACAAACCATCTCTATCTGCCGAGCAATATCAACTACCTCATCAAAAGTAGCACCAGATACCCTCTCCCGGGTCATAAGTAATCGTAACTGATATGTGAGGCCATCAATGAATCTCCTGATCCTTTCCCTATCAGTGGGAACCAACCAAACTGCGTGACGAGCCAACTCAGAAAATCTCATCTCGTACTGCGTCATAGATATGCCATCCTGACGTAACTGTTCAAATTGTCTACGCAGCTCCTCTCTGTGAGACTGCGGCATAAACTTCTCTAAAATGATAACGAATAATTCCTGCCATGTAAGTGGTACTACACCGATCGGCCTGCGCCTATCATAGGCCTCCCACCATCTGAAGGTAGCCCCAAAAAACTGAAAAGTAGTGAACAAGACCCCACTGGTCTCCAGAATACCTACTGTCTGAAGCATCCGCTGGCACTTATCTAGAAAACTATGAGCATCCTCTGACTCGGCACAGCTAAATGATGGAGGTCGAATCCTCCCAAACCTCTCAAGTCTCCTCTGCTCATCATCTGCCATAACGAGGACTACCGTGTCCTGAATAGCTATATCCGGCAGGACTAGTAGTGCCCCCTGTATCTGAAGTCCATATAGTACCTGCTCTGGAGCACGGGCAACAGGGGTATAAGTACCTTCCCCGGCCTGAGATGAGTGGTGTGTCCTGAGCCGAAACCACCTAAGCAATGCCACTGCAAACTGTCAGTATCTAAGCCAAAGCCTCCTGTAGGCCTGGAATCTCAGTGGGCACAGCTGATGCCTAAGCGGATCCCGCCGGCTCAACTACATTTGGAATCTACTCCTGAAATGGAGCTACTGGTGGTGCTACAGGTGCTGCTCCAACTACTGTACGAGTGACACCTCCAGAACCCCGACCTCTTGTGGTGGTACGAGGCAACACCTCGAGTGACACCTACCTCGAGCGCTACTGGTGGTACGAGTGCCCCGGCCTCATGCGGCCCTAACTGGTGGCACTGGTGGCTGACCATCCGATCCGGTGGTACGTGTTCTCACCATCTGTGAGAGAATAGAATAACAAAATTTTAGTTTTCCGGAATCAACCAGTTTGCATGATAGAATACAAGAAAATGACATTTTCCTAAGGGTTCGGCAGCCTCTCGAAAGTAAGTACAGACGTCTCTATATCGATCCACAAGACTCTACTAAACCTGCTCATGACTCGTGAGACCTATGTAACCTGATCTCTGGTACGAACTTGTCACGACCCAAAATCTCACCTGTCGTGATGGAACCTATCTCGATACTAGGCAAGTCGACAACATCAATAACCCACAATTTCTTTTAAATACTTAAAACATAATAAATAATTAAGGGGAAACTGCCACCAATACTGAATATAAATTTACTCCCAAAACCCGTTGTCACTGGGTAAATATACATCTATACATTACAAGTCTGGAAAATACGGTCTATAATAGTTTAAGACCAAATACAGTTAACAAGGAGATAGGGAAGGAGAGACAAGGTCTGCGAAACATCGCAGCTACCTCCAAATTTCCAGAATATCAACTGTCTGAAAGAATCAACACCCACTACGTCCAGGATTACCTGGAGCTGCACACGAAGTGCATGGTGTAGTATGTGTACAACCAACTCAGTAAGTAACGATAACAAATAAGAAACTAGAAGTAGTGATGAGCTTCTCAGCTATGTCCAAATACAGTACTTTCCAACATAAAAGGGTAGGCATGCTCTAAAGTTCAACATTTAAGATTTCACAGAAATTTCATATCATGTTTGATTGAAACAGGAAATAATGTTTTTCCGAAATTTCCAAAATAGTGATATATGACAACTGAAATGCAACAAATAATGAAATCAATGCATCCTGTCAGAGTAACAATCACTCAGTCCTCCCATTCACTCCAATCTAACAATCACTCTTTCCTCACAGTCGCTCATTCCTCACAGTCACTCATCACTCGGCACTCAGTAGGTACCTATGCTCACTGGGGTGAGTACCGACTCCGGAGGGGCTCATTCAGCCCAAGCGCTATATCAAGCTAATCATGGCATAAATCAGCAAAACATGCTGCGGTGTGCAGCTCGATCCCATAAATATACTCACAATTAGGACCTCAGCCTCATCAGCCATCAACCTCTCCAGTCTCTCGGGCTCTCAGAAATCATGACAAGCATCCCAACAACAATGATATCATGCGTCAATAAATAGCAACAGAGACTGGGATATGATATGAAATTAATGAACATGACTGAGTGTGAAATTACAATTTGAGTATATAATTCAACCACATAAATGACCCCAGTGGTACCAATAATAACAACATATGTCTAAGCATGATTTTTAATATGAGTCTTAGCTCAATTTTCTCCAGCACGTAGAGAATGTACGGATATCAACAGATTATTCAACTATACAGTTCCATGGAATTTGACCAAGTCACAATTCCGACGGTGCATGCCCACACGCTTGTCACCTAGCATGTGTGTCACCTCAAAATCAATCACATAACACATAATCTGGGGTTTCATACC
>AWOL01S0008266.1:76912-101832 GCA_000715115.1 Nicotiana otophora | reverse complement strand
TCGGGGGGGGGGGGATGATGTTACACCCTGCACCATTTTTTACCCATTTATGAAATTGAAAAAAAAGATAAACATTTTTAGTATAACCAATCAGCCGTCGGCACTTATGGGGGCGAGGGTATGATAGTGCTTTACTAGATTTGCGCCAGCTTTCCCCACCGAGTGGTCGGGTCGGGTGACCCAATTGACACTTGGGGCGGTGGGGATTCCTAGACTTGGTATAAAAAGGGAGTAAAGCTTTCTTCCCATTTATTCTAGGAGATGTCAGTAGTTTTAGCTCATTCAAAAATGCTCTCAAACTTTCTAAGAACTTCTAAACGATTTACGACTAAAATCTAAAGTAAACCTGATGAGAATTCAAGAAAAGGGCTCGTAATCATCTCTATACCATCTGTATTCTTGTGATACTGATTTTAAAGATTTATTTGAAAGTAAAGATAATCACTATAGAGGTGAAGAACTCAGAAGCGAAGGTAATTCTTCGAAAAGGTATGTGAGGCAGTCTTCCTTCTTGGCATGGCTTGATATAAACGTATTTTCCTATTTGATCCATATGGTGCAAGCACAAATTGGGTTAAATCCTTCTTGAAAAAAATTTCATGTGTGTTCTCTACTAGTAACATTTCTTGCCCAGCTTAAGATATCTCTGGATAACATTATAGTGTTGTGAAATGTCGTTCATTCTGGGTCTAACTGTGATGTCTCTTATAATTGACTTTGCATTTTAATTTCATATCTATGTATTTATTTTAACTAACCAAGCTCCCAACGGGACCGGGTATGGAGCGATGCGTTAAATGTTATAACTGATTCCCCGATGGGACCGGGTATGAAATGATGAGTTAGCCATTAACACCGAGCCCTAAGAAGGCCGAGTAAGAATAATGTGATAGGTTATATCACCGAGACCCGATGAGGCCGGGTACGGAATAATGTGTTAAGGTGATGTTACTGAGACCTCCTGAGGCTGGGTACGATGTGATAGAGACACAAAAATCTACTGACCTCTCTTCGAGGTCGGGTATGGTATACGAAGTGATATACCCCAAAGAGAGGCTAAATATCACCTTACGAGATGATACGTCCCCGAACAGTGACTTTATTATCTTTTATAAAATTTGCATGCATTTATGATTCGAGGTTACCACAGTGTATGTCCTCGGTGACTTGTCTTCGGTACTCAGGTTGAAGTTGTATACTCATATCTTCTATGTTATGTCTTCGGTTTGCAAGTATATTATCCGCTTTACATACTCAATACATCTTTCGTACTGATGCTTCTTTCTTTTGGGGTGTTGTGTTCATGCCCATAGGTACAGGTAGTCCCGGTGACATTCCTCCATAGTAGGTTTCTCATTTCAGCGGTTGGTTGTCGTACTCCATTTCTTCGGAGTAGATGTACGGGAGTTGATAGGTATTATAGTGTGTCTTCCTCTTGTTTTGGCTATGGTGGGGATCTGTCCCAACCAAGTTGTATATAAGGGTACTCTTAGAGGCTTGCAGACTAGTATCCGGTTTGTATATGAGTATGGTTGGTTGTCGTACTCCAAGTTGTTTATATATATATATATATATATATATATATTCAAAATTAAGGCTTTTTCCATAGTTAATTATGAACCTTTATTAATGTTAGGGTGTCGCACATGGAGGCATAGTTGTCCTACAATTCGTGATGGAAAATGTAAGTATGAACATAGGTTCGCACGAGCCTTCGGGCGTCGTGTTCTAGTCCTAGAACATAGGTTCGCACGGGCCTTCTGGTGTCATATTCTAGCCCACCTCCCGAGGTTGGGGTGTGACACGACCGATAGCTATTGTTGTAGGCGAACTCCGCTTGAGGTAAAAACTAATCCCACTGACCCCCGAAATCCATAGAACATGCCCCGAACATATCCTCTAATATTTGAATATTGCACTCAGACTGTTCGTCTATTCCGGATGAAACATGATACTCAGTGCAACCCCCGTGCCCAACTCACGCTGTACGGGTTTTCAAAAATGTGATGTGAACTGCGTGCCCCAGTCAGAAATAATGGAAATGGGCACATCATGCAGGCAGATAATCTCCCAGATGTAAATCTGAGCCAACCGCTCTGAAGAATAGGAAGTCATCACCGAAATGAAGTGTGCGAACTTAGTCAACTGGTCCACAATAACCCAGACTGTGTCATACTTCCTCAAGGTCCATGGTAAGTCTACCACAAAATCCATAGTGATGCGCTCCTACTTTCACTCCCATATCTCCAATCTCTGTATCAATCCACCTAGTTTCTGATGCCCATACTTCACATGTTGACAATTCAATCACCGAGAGACATAAGCAACAATATCTTTCTTCATCCTCCGCCACCAATAGTGATGTTTCAAGTCACAGTACATCTTTGTGACACCTGAGTGGATAGAATAACATGAATTGTGAGCCTCCTCAAGCACCATCATATCCAATCACAACCTCCTTAGCACCACCTCGCTCCACTATGTCTTTCAATACCAACAAGTGAGTATCATCAAATTGGCGAGCCTCGATATGCTCCAACAATGATGACCGTGTCACAATACAAGCAAGAAATCAGCTAGGCTCCGAAACATCCAACCTTACGAAATGATTAGTCAAAGCCTGAACATCAATGGCTAGTGGCCTCTCCACTACCGATAAATATGTCAAACTGCCCATGTTCTGTGCCTTCCTACTCAATGCATTGGCCACTACTTGAACAGATGCTTAAGACTTCGATGGTCGGTATAGACCCTACATGGAACGTGGTACAGATAGTGCCTCCAAATATTCAGTGCATGAACAATGCTTGCTAACTCTAAATCATGCACAGGGTAATTCTTCTCATGAACCTTCAACCTATCGAGATGCGTAGGCAATCACCCTACTGTCATGCATCAATATCGCGCCAAGCCCAATACGCGATGCATCAGAATACATAGTGTAAGATCCTGAACCTGTAGGTAACACCAATACTGGGGATGTAGTAAATGCAGTCTTGAGCTTCTGAAAGCTCACCTAACAATTGTCAGAATATCTGAAAAGAGAACCCTTATCGGTCAACTTGGTCAATGGGGCTGAGATAGATGAAAATCCCTCTACGAACCGGCGATAATACCCCGCCAAACATATGAAGCTCTAAATCTCTGTAGCAAAAGTAGGTCTAGGACAATTCTGAACTACCTAAATCTTTTTATGATCCACTTTGATGCCCTCGAAAGATACAACATGCCCCAAAAAGGCAACCGAGTCTAACCAGAACTCGCACTTCGAACACTTGGCATATAACTGACGATCCTTCAGAGTCTGAAGTATGATCCGTAGGTGCTGCTCATGCTCTTCTTAATTGTGAGAGTAAACCAAAATATCATCAATGAAGATGATCACGGAGGAATCCAGATATGTCTTGATAACCGAGTTCATCAAATCCATAAAAGTTATTGGGGCATTAGTCAAGCCAAATGACATCACTAAGAACTTGTAGTGACCATACCGAGCCCGAAAAGCTGTCTTAGGGACATCCGATGCCCTGATATTCACTTTATGGTAGCCTGACCTCAAATCAATCTTGAAAAACACCTTAGCCCCGTGAAGCTTGTCAAATAAAGCATCAGTCCTCGACAATCGATATTTATTCTTGATAGTGACCTTGTTCAATTGCCGCTACTCTATGCACATCCTCATCAATCTGTTATTCTTCTTCACAAACAACACCGGTTCACCCCCAAGACAAAACACTAGGTCTAATGAATCCATTGTCAAGCAAATCCTGCAACTATTTCTTCAATTTTATCAACACAACTGGGGCCATATGGTATGGTGAAATAGAAATGGGTTGAGTGCCCAGAACAAAGTCAATGCAAAAGTCGATATCTTTTCGGGTGGCATACCTAGTAAGTCTGTAGGAAACACCTCTGGGAACTTTCTCACCACCAAAATCAAATCCATAGAAGGCACCTCGACACTAGAATCTCGAATATAAGCCAAATACGCCAGACACCCCTTCTCGACCATATGTCGAGCATTCACATATGAAATGACTCTGCTAGTGGAATGACCAGGAGTCCCTCTCCACTCCAATCGAGGAAACCCCGGCATAGATAATGTCATAGTCTTGGCGTGACAATCTAAGATAGCGTGATAGGGTGACAACCAATCCATGCCCAAAATCAAATCAAAATCTACCATATCAAGTAATAGAAGGTCAACTCTAGTCTTATAGCTTCCAATAGTGACCAAACAAGAGTGATAGACCTGGTCTACCAGAATAGAATCCCCAGCGGGCATAGACACAAAAACATGAGCACTAAAAGAATCACGAGACATATCCAAATATGAAGTAAAATAGGATGACACATACGAATAGGTGGAACCCGGATCAAATAAAATTGATGCATCTCTATGGAAAACCAGAACAATACCTATGATGACTGCATTAGATGACTCCGCCTCAAGTCTAGCTATAAATGTATAGCAACAGAGCTGAGCCCTACCAATATGACCTCCACCTCTCAGACGACCTCCTTGGCTGGCCTCCATCCCTAATAGCCTGACCACCACCCACGGCTGCCTGACCCCTTCCTCTAGCTGGTTGAGTGGACGGTAGAACAACTGGTGCTAGAATCATGGCACTAGTACCCTGCTCTGGCATACTACTCTGAAGACTAGGACAATACCTCCCGATAAGATCCATACCTCCACACTCAAAACACTCTCTCTACTAACGTGGATGCTAAATCTGAGACTGAACATGACGGTCTGTATAACCACTGTGATAGCTTTGAAATGGTGGTGCACTGATGGGGGTTGAAGGTGCATTGTAGGCTAGATGCTCAGGACAAGACCCATAAGAACCAAGACTTCCCAAAGCACCATGTGATACCTGAATCACTGACTGAACCAGTCGGATAGGATGGCCTCTACCAAATGAACCCCTTCCTCTAGATGAGGTACCACTAAAATCACAGAAATGACGAGGCCTCTTCTCAGATGCCGCCTATCTACCCTGACCACGAATCCTTTCGATTCGCCTAGCGATCTCCATAACTCGAGTGAAAGAAATATCATCCTCAGTCTCTCTGGTCATTTGTATCATGATGTCACAAGTAAGGTCATCTATAAATCTTCTTACCCTCTCCTTCTCAGTAGGGATCAAGTCACTGCACGGCGAGATAAATCCATGAATCTAATCTTATACTAGGTAACGGTCATGCTACCCTGCTAGAGGCGCTCAAACTGACTGTGAAAGTCATCTCTCTGAGTAAAGGGGATGAACTTCTCTAAGAATAGCTGTGAGAACAGAGCCCAAGTGAGTGGAGGTGAGCCTGCTGGCTTGCCCCAAATATACTCCTACTACCACCTCTTGGCAGAACCATGCATCTAAAATTACTCAAAGTCGACTCTATTAGACGCCGCTATACCCATCTTGTGAAATACCTCATAGCAACGGTACAAGAAATACTGGGGGTCCTCAAAAGGCGTACCACCAAAACGAATAGGAAATAACTTGGTAAACTTGTCCAACATCTTCAGCCCATCGGACGACATCATGGATCCCTCCTCGGATTGTGTAGCCATACCATGCTAAATTACTCCAACTGGTGGAAATATCGGAGTATGATATCCGTGAACCACCTGCTCTGGAGTGTGAGTAGCGGGAGTCTGGGCTCCTCCCCCAGCCTGAGAGATGGCTAGTGCTATAGTAAATACACTAGCCTGGGCCACGCTCTCCATAAGGCCTACTAGGTGGATTAGGGCATCCTGAAGTACTAGGGTAACAACGAACTCCTTTGGGACTTGAGTTGGTCCAATTGGCGCGGAAAGAACATGGATGCCCTCCTCCTGCTTAATCTAAGGCTCTGCAATAGGCGATGTTGCGCGTGCTCTAGGCTGAGCTCTGCCTCTGGCTCTACCTCGGCGCTAGCCCCTGCCCCTGGTAGTGGCAGCAGCCTAGGGCTCCTACTCCTGATCAACTATTGATGTAGTACGTGTCCTCACCATCTGTGAGAGAATAAGAATAGAATGATTCAAACTGAATGATGGAATAAAGTCACACAATAGAGAAAGAAAGAGAGTGATATTTGCTAAAGCCTTACATCCTCTAGAAGATAAGTACAGACATCTATGTACCAATCCCCCAGACTCTACTAAGCTTGTTCATGACTCATAAGACCTACACAACCAAGTGTTTTAATACTAACTTGTCACGACCCAAAATCCCAACAAATGAGGGGTTGTGATGGCACCTAACACCGCTTTCTAGGCAAGCCAACACAACAGATAATATGCAAAGAAAAGCAATAAATAACCAATAGTTGAGCAAATAACTTAACATGGAACAACTATGTGATAACATAATAACTTCCAATACCAATAACTAACGTAAAACCAAACCACCCCAATTTTGGTGTCACAAGTACATGAGCGTCTAGATCCAACTATATACAAGGTTCTAAAAGAAATACAACATTGTCTGAAATAAAATGGAACGAGTACGATGAAGATATGAAAGTGACTCTAAGACCTGCGAACGGGATGCAACTTTACCTTGAATTAATGTCTGGCATCCGCTAAGTACCTCTTGGGAATCCGCTGGTACCAATGCCAAAATCTGTACAAGAATTATAGTATGAGTACAACTGACCTAATATATCCAGTAAGTATTGAGCCTAACGTCAAAGATAAGACACCTACTAAAACCTGTGCAGTTATATACTTAAAGAAACAGAATAACAAATAAAGTATCAAAAGTAACAACAGGGTAAGGACATATAAAAAGGGTCAATAAGCGGAACAATAAGTAAACCTCTTTCAAAATAAGCTCTGAAACCATCAAGTCAAGTTCACATTTCAATTATCAAGTCAAAATAATAAAATCAACAAATTGCATGGCATTTTTCTTTGTACTTTTACTCTCTTCCTCACCATATATCATAAATACAAGTGCACGACATCACCCTTTGTGATTTACTCTCATCATCACATGATCATAATAAAATTCATATGCACGACATCACCCTTCATGCTTTTAACCTCACATTCACTCAATCAATGATATCAATATGTAAATGAGGCACGGCAACACCCTTCGTTCTTTTCACTCTTCCTCACCAAGAAATAACAACACAAATATCAAGCAGGGTGGGAAGTAAATACAATTCAACAATAGTATTGAATTCCACTCCTCATACGAGAATCTTTTCACAATTAGAGACAACAACAAATCTCAAGTTCCACGTTCTCAACACCCAATATCACAACAATTCAATAAAAGAAATAACTAGAAAGCAACTAGTCAAAGAATAGGAAATCTATCTAAGGCATTATAGGCATAGTAAAGGAAATAATACGGTACAATTTAGAAAATTTTCCACCCGCATGCGTATCCCAATGGCCATCATATATGCACTCGTCACCTCGCATATACGCCGCTCACAAAACATAGTTCATATAGCAAGTAGAATCAATTCTATCTTAATTCCCTCAAATCAAAGTTAACCACGACACGTACCTTTTTCCCCAACAAAATCACAATCAACCATGGATTTCCCTTTCAGAGTAGCCTCCAAACCAACTGAACCTAGTCAATTATCGTTCAAATAATTTAGAATAAGCTTTAGAAACTATCCACGAATGAAAAAGATTCAATTGATCATTTTTGAAAGGAAAAACGTCAACAAAAGTCAATCCCGATCTCGCTTGATCCAAATACGAGACTCAAATCAAATCCTTTTTACCCACTCACCCCCGAGCTCGATTATATAATTTGTTTTGAAATCCAACCTCAATTTAAGGTCTAAATCTTAATTTTACAAACCCCCTAATTTCTACCCAAAACCCCTAATTTCTACATTGGAATTCATGGATTTGATGTTGAAATTCATGGAAAAGTAATTGAAATTGATTGAAAACTAATTAAAGATGTTTACCAATGAATTTGGGAAGAGAAAACTCTCAAGAAATCACCTCTATGGAGTCTAGAGTTGAGAAATGGTGTAAAATAAGCTAAGTCCCGATTTTCCCAACTTTTACCCAGCTGCAGATGTTTTAATTGCAAACTCTTGTTCACAATTGCGATGTTGTCACGATCCCAAATTCCCTCTGTATGGAGTTGTGATGGCATCTAGTCTCTAAAACTAGATAAGCCTATAAACATGCGGAAAAAATTGAAATTATAACTTAAAATTCTCAAAACTTCAACAACCACATAAATAAAATCTGTAACTCAAAATGTACAACTCCCAAAATCGGGTGAAGTATAAATCACAAGCTCTAGTAATAATTCTGAACAATCCTATACATCACTGTCTAAGATAGTGTAATGAAATAAGGAAAAATAGGATAGACGCGGGCAGGTGTACCTTGAAGTCTCCAAAGCAACATCATCTCACTAATGCCGGGACTGATAGGAAGTACCTAGATCTGCACAAAAAGATGAGCAGAAGCATAGTATGAGTACACCACAGCCGTACCCAGTAAGTGCCAAGCCTAACCTCGGTAGAGTAGTGATGAGGTGAGGTCAAGGCCCTACTTGAGATAATTTGAAACAAGACGAAAGATATAACGATATAATGATAATGACAATGTAAATAAAATAATAAGAAATTTACGGAAAGTTAACAACACGGAATCAAGACAGTTAATACAACACAGAAGGAAACAAGGATTTACATGTTAAGGAAACAAACAACCAAGGCAAATACATCAAACAGAAGAAGATCAACAAGGGCCACTACCGAGGTATCACCTCGTAGTCCCAAATCATAAAAGTAACTCACAATTTTTCCTTATATCACCGCAGGAGCCTTTACATTTAGTTTAGAAAATAAATTTTTCTGAAATAGCACCCCGCATTTTAGCCCACCTTATCACACCGCATGGCTTCTAGTAGTTCCCCTACTAGCCAGCATATCAAGCCCACCTTATCTCACCGCATGCGTTTCAACACCCAACATTATATCACCGCATGCATATCAATATCACATCGTATCACAATTCGCACCTCAAGTTCCCAATATCACAACTTGCCAGAAAAGCCAACAATAACATAATTTCACAATAAGGAGCCCACGGCTCAACCACAATGTACACAAACTCTCAACAATAACAACCAGAGAGTAACTCAATAAAATGATATTTCACAACTTACACTTTGCCTCAATAGAAACCACGATGTTTGCAACTCAATACCAAACTCAACAACAAGATATTCCAAGAATAGAAATTTCAAGTAAAGAATTCACAGTTAAATAATGAGTACAGAAAAAAAGGAAGCAAGTAATTCAACTAAACATGTAGGACAAGTTGCAAATAATAGATAAGACAAGTAGACATGTGAAATTAGACTAAATATGGTAACTATAACATGTTAAAGCAACTCAATTAAGCATAAAAGGAAACTACATAGCTAAAAACTAGAATTTCAACATTTAGCCCGTGTACACGCTCGTCAACTTGCGTACACGGCCTTCACATATCATAATTATCACAACAATACGAAATCCTAAGGGACATTTCTCCAACACAAGGTTAGATGAGTCACTTACCTCAAACAACGATAAAGCAATCAACTAGAAAGCCTTTTCCTTGATTTTCCAACTCCGAACGGCTCAAATCTAGCCAAAACAATTTCATACTATAAATATAACTATAGGAAACTAATTTGAACAATGAAATTACGATCTTTGCAAAGAATTGAAAAATCGACCCAAAAAGTCACTCCGAGCTCGCGTCTCGGAATCCGACCAAAATTACAAAAACCCAACACCCATTCGATATAGAGTCCAACCATACAATAATTATTCAAATTCGACCTCATTTCGCCTTTCAAAACTTAAAAAATTAGCCTAAGGAGTTTCTACCAATATTTCCCAATTTCCAACTCCAAAGCACCAATTAAATGATGAAATTAACAATAAGTTCATGTGAATTAATCAAAAATGAGTGAGAATTCCTTACCCCAATGTTCTCTCAGAAAAGCCCTCGAAATTTTGCCTCAAACCGATCTCTCTATGTCCCAAAATTAATTATGATTCAGACCTTCAATTTTCCCCTTTTCTGCCCAGCGACTTCTGCTTCTGCAACCCTTGGGCCGCTTCTGCGATGCCGCACCTGCAGAAAAACCATCGCATATGCGGAAAACACTTAAGTCCTCAATTTATGATTCTGCGGACCATGGCTCGCACCAGCGAGCCCGCTCTTGCGGAGTATTCTCCGCTTCTGCGAAGGACGACCAAGTAGCCCCTCTTCCGCATCTGGGACCATATCTCTGCACCTGCGGATGCGCAGATGCGGTCCACTCCTTGCACCTGTGATCCCAGTTGGGCTAAGCCATATTCGCACCTGCAATCACCAGCTTGCTTTTGCAAGCCCGCACCTGCAGTCAATCCCTCCACAGTTGTGATGACACCAGAACAGCCCAGCTTCAGCAGAACACTAAGTCCAAAATATTATTCGATTTCCATCCGATTCACAACCGGGGCCCCCGATAGCCTGTTTGAATATACCAACAAGTCCCAAAACACATGACAGGCCTACTCGATGCCAAAAATCACGTCAAACAACACAAATTCTACGAATCGCAACCCAAATTCATGCCTAACCAATTATGAACTTCTAAATTTCGAACCCGATGCCGATTCATATCAAATCAACTCCGATTGACTTCATATTTTTCACACATGTCATAAATGACACTACGGACCTTTTTCAACTTCCAGAATTAGAATCCAACCCCGATATCAATAAAGTCCTCTCCCGGTCAAACTTTTCAAAATCTTCCAACTTTCCAACTTTCGCCAATTTATGCCGAAACGACCTAGGGACTTCCAAATCAACAGTCGGACACTCTCCTAAGAAAAAACTCACCATACAGGGATATTGGAACCGTCAAACTCTATTCTGGAGTCATCGTCACACAAGTCAAACTATGGTCAACTCTTATGACTTAACCTTCCAACTTAACCTTCCAACTTAGGGACTATGCATCCCACTTCACTCTGAAACTCACCCGAAACCAAAACCAACCACCCCGAAAAGATACATAACCATAATATAGCATATAGGAAGCAAAATCTAGGGGAGCGGGGCTAAAATACTCAAAATGACCAGTCGGGTCGTTATATCCTCCTCCTCTTAAAACAAACGTTTGTCTCGAATGAGTATAGAGACATACCTGAAGTGGTGAAAAGATGAGGATAACGACTATGCATATCATGCTCGGTCTCCCAAGTCGCCTCCTCAACTAGCTGACCCCTCCACTGAACCTTTACTGAAGCAATGTTCTTAGACCTTAACTTTCAAACCTGCCTGTCCAAAATGGCTACTGGCTCCTCAACATAAGATAAATCCTTGTCCAACTGGACTGAGCTGAAATCCAACACAAGAGTAGGATCGTCGTGATACTTCCGAAGCATAGAAACATGGAATACTGGATGAACTGCAGCTAGACTGGGTGGTAGTGCAAGTCTGTAAGCCACCTCTCCAACCCTCTCAAGAATCTGAAAAGGTCTGATATACCTAGGGCTCAACTTGCCCTTCTCCCCGAACCTCATAACACCCTTCATGGGCGAAACCCGGAGCAAGACTCGCTCCCCAACCATGAATGAAATGTCGTGAACCTTCCGATCCGCATAACACTTATGTATGGATTGGGCTATATGAATTTGATCTTGAATCAATTTAACCTTTTCCAAAGCATCTTGAACCAAGTCTATACCCAATAGCCTAGCCTTACCCGACTCGAACCAACCTACCAGAGACCGACACCGTCTTCCATACAAAGCCTCATACGGGGCCATCTGAATGCTCGATTGGTAACTGCTGTTGTAGGCAAACTCCGCAAGCGGGAACTGATACCAAGAACATCCAAACTCCATCACACATGCACAAAGCATATCCTCCAATATCTGAATAGTGCGCTCTGACTATCCGTCCGTCTGAGGATGAAAGGTTGTATTTGTTACATCCCGCATTTTCGTATGTTAAAGTTTCGTCATAAGTGAATCGAAGTAAAGTTCGGGAATGAGATTATTTTGAGATTATAAGCATTATGCTATTTCAAACAAGTAATTAGTAACTTTGTGAAGGTGAGAGGTAAGCAAATTGAAGAAAATAAATTTCGTCAAAGTTTGACATTTTGGGATAAAATGCGGCCCGAGCTAAAATACCCAGTATTTATGGACTAGTACCATACAAGGTACCACATGACCATAATAGTAAGTGTACAAAATATGTTAAAAGTGAGTAGTATTTTAAGTAATTTGAGATAATTCCTAATTATGTGGATAATTGGGTAATTATTAATTTTAGTGGGAGATTATCACTTAATTAAGGTGATTTGTGGTTAATTATTGGATAATGATAACCATCAACGTGGCAGCCCTTGTATTAAGAGATGGTGACTCTTAAAGTCACATAAAAGGTGGCATCTTAAGAGGTATTTGAGTGGCTAAAGTAGGCCTTACCAAGTGGTGGCCACACTACTATAAAAAGGGACTTTCCTAAGATTCATTCATTCATTTTCTAGGAATGAATTCATACGGATCAGTTATTACAACTTCAAAATTTCACACGATATATTATACTGTGTAATAGCAACGAGATTTGCAATTCTAAGAGAGCACGGTACAATCTTTCTCAAGAACATCAAATGGATTTTTTTCCTACTCCGATCCGCCGTTATATGTTGTCGCAATTGACGTGTGTTGGAAGGATTGTTGAGAGAGTCAGCTCAGGTATGTTAAGGCTAAGCCCTTCCTTCATTTTGGCATGATCTCATAATTACATGTGTTTGATAACGAGGCATAAAGAGAAGTTCATACTCCCGAATTTATATACATTATCCTAGTCTCATAAATTAAAGTATTCTCCTTATCGGGACTTCATATTTAAATGAGTATTGTCATCTTCCGGTCAAGCGAGCAGAGAGCCTATATATACAGTATTATAGTATTTTTATTACCATCGAGCTATAATTGATGGGCAGGCCCCTATTGGGCAACCTCTGATCAGATGGTAAATTATATACCGAGCCTACTGTGGCCGAGCGCCTATGAGCGAGTCCAGTTGGTCGAGATACAGAGCCTAGTCTGGCCGAGCGCCTATGAGCGAGCCTACTATGGCATAGCAGTTATATATATACTGAGCCTTGTAAGGCCGGACAACTATTTTACTTACTATATTGAGAGAGTTGAGTCAGTATCAGCAGGTGAGCATATCTTCAGATTATCTTTGACTCCCAGTTACTTTCAGTTATTATATTATCAGTTCAGTTTCAGCTTTCAGTATATTGCCTTACATACTCAGTACATTATTTCGTACTGACGTCCCTTTTATGGGGGCGCTGCATTTCATGCGTGTAGGTTCAGACAGACAGACGGGTATACCTCCTCATTAGGTGTTGCCCGAGTTCAGCGTGATCGGTAAGCTCCATGCCCTTCGGAGTTTCTGGGTCTAGAGCTTTATGTACATCTTGTGTATATATGTATATATGATATGAGTAGGTTGGGCCCTGTTCCGATCACAGTATATCCATCAGTAGAGGCTTGTAGACATATCCTGTCAGTTAGTGAAGTATTTTGGGCTTGTAGGCCTTTTATATATATTTTATTGGTCTTCCAGTTGTAGCAGTTATGACGGCCTTGTCGACCCAACATTATATTGATGTTTAGTCAGCATTCGCAATTGTCTTGCAATGTGGCCCATGGCCAAAGTATGACATTATATGTTCAGAATCCCTTAGTCGCAAGTTGGTACACAAGGATAGGTGAGGCACCGGGTGCCGGTCTCGCCCCCCAAGTTCGGGGCGTGGCAGTATTCAACTCTACCCGCATGCCTAACTCATGCTAAACGGCTCTCCATAATTGCGATGTAAACTACGTACCCTAGTTTGAGATGATAGATACCGGCACGCCATGAAGCCTAACAATCTCGCGAATATAAATCTGAGCTAGCTGCTCTGAAGAATAAGTAGTCATACTAGAATGAAATGAGTTGACTTGGTCAATCTATACACAATTACCCATACTGCATCGAACTTCCTCCGAGTTTGTGGGAGCCCAACAACAAAATCCATAGTGATCTGCTTCCATTTCCACTCTGGAATCTCTAACTTCTGAAGCAATCCACCAGGCCATTGATATGCATACTTCGCCTGATGACAGTTTAGGCACCGAGCTACATGTTCCACTATGCCCTTCTTCATTCGCCTCCACCAATAGTGCTGCCTCAAGTCCTGATACATCTTGGCGGCACCCGGATGAATGGAATACCGCGAATTGTGAGCCTCCTAGAGAATCAAATCACGCAAGCCATCTACATTGGGCACACATAGCCTGCCCTACATCCGTAATACACCGTCATCCCTAATAGTGACCTCCTTGGCATCACTGTGGTGAACTTAGTCCTTGAGGACAAGCAGATGGGGGTAGTCATATTGACTCTATCTGATACGATCATAAAGAGAAGGCCGAGACACCACACAATCCAAAACTTGACTCGGCTCAGAGAAATCCAATCTAACAAACTGGTTGGCCAAGGCCTGAACATCCAAGGTTAGTGGCCTCTCTACTACCAGTAGATATGCTAAACTGCCCAAGCTCTCCGCCTTGCGACTCAAGGCATCGGCCACCACATTGACCTTCCCGGGATGATATAGAATGGTGATATCATAGTCCTTAAGCAACTCTAAACACCTCCTCTACCGCAAATTAAGATCCTTCTATTGGAACATATGATGTAGACTTCGGTGGTCGGTGAAGACCTCACAAGGGACACCATACAAATAGTGTCGCCAGATCTTTAAGGCATGAACAATAGTTGCTAACTCAAGGTTGTGGACAAGATAGTTCTTCTCATTCACCTTGAGTTGTCTAGACGCGTAGGTAATCACCCTACCATCCTACATCAACACTACGTCGAGACTAATACGCGACGCATCACAGTACACAGTATAAGACCTCGAGCCCGAAGGTAATACAAACACTGGAGTTGTAGTCAAAGTTGTCTTGAGCTTTTGAAAGCTCTCCTCACACTCTTCAGTCCACCTGAACGGAGCAACATTCTGTGTCAATCTGGTCACAAGTGCTGTAATAGATGGGAAACCCTCTACAAATCGACGGTAATACCCCGCCAAACCAAGAAAACTCTGGATCTCCATAGCTGAAGACGGTCTGGGCCAACTGTGCACTGCTTCAATCTTCTTCGGATCTACCTTGATCCCCTCACTCAATACTACATAACCCAAAAATGCTACCGAATCAAGCTAGAATTCACACCTTGAAATTTTGCATATAACTTCTTTTCTCTCAAGGTCTGGAACACGGTCCTCAAGTCCTGCTCATGATCCTTCCGGCTCTGGGAATACACCAGAATATCGTCAATAAACACAATGACGAATGAGTCAAGATAGGGCCGAAAGACAATGTTCATCAAGTGCATGAATGATGTTAGGGCGTTGGTCAGCCCAAAAGACATTACAAGGAACTCATAATGACTATACCGAGTCCTGAAGGAAGTCTTCGGGATATCTGGCTCCCGAATTTTCAATTGATGATAGCCTGAATGCAAGTCAATCTTGGAGAATAACCTGGCACCCTGTAGCTGATCAAATAGGTCATCAATACGAGGTAATAGATACATGTTCTTCACTATAACCTTGTTCAACTGGCGATAATCAATACACATGTGCATAGAACCATCCTTCTTTCTTACAAACAAGACTGGAGCACCCCAAGGAGATACACTAGGCCGAATGAAACCCTTATTCAACAACTTCTACAACTTCTCCTTTAACTCCTTCAACTCTGGTGGGGCCATACGATATGGAGGAATAAAAATGGGCTGAGTTCCCAGTAACAAATCAATACCAAAGTCGACATCCTTGTCAAGCGGCATGCCCGTAAGATCCGCCGGGAATACATCTGGATAATCCCTCACTATCGGAACTGACTCCACGGTAGGAGTATCAACACTGACATCTCTTACATATGCTAGATACGCATCACACCCCTTCTCAACTATCTGCTGAGCCTTTAGAAATGAGATAACCCGGCTAGGAACATAATCTAAAGTACCTCTCCACTCTAGCCACGACCGACCTGGTATAGCCAACATCACCGTCTTGGCGTGATAGTCAAGAATAGCATGATGGGGCAACGGCCAGTCCATGCCCAAAATAACATCAAAATCTACCATACTGAGCAATAATAAATTGGCTCTGGTCTCAAAACCACTAAGAACAACTAAGCACGACCGACGCATACAATCAACAACAAGGGAAACTCCCACAAGTGTGGACACATAGACTGGAGAACTCACGGAATCCTGAAATACACCCAAATATGGAGCAAAGTAATATGACACATAGGAATAAGTGGATCCTGGATCAAATAAGACCGATGCATCTCTATGACAAACCGGAACAATACTTGTTATAACTGAGTTGGATGCAACTGTCTCCGTCCAAGCAGGAAGAGCATAATATCTGGCCTGGCCTCCCCCTCTAGGGCGACCTCTACCCGCCCGACCTCCACCTCTAGCTGGCTGTGAAGGTGGAGTGGCAACTGGTGCGGTAACCATGGAATGAGAAGCCTGAGGACCCGGTGGAATACGTGGATCCTGAGTAGTCTGTGGACGTGCACCCCTCTTGAGTCTGGGGAAATCCCTCACCATATGACGAGTGTCACCACACTCAAAATAAGCTCTCGGAGTATGTGGCTGTTGTGGATGGCTCGGGCCTGATCGGTTGGACTGACCACTGAAAGCATCACGTGCATGAGGTGTACTAGACAATGGCGGTGCATAATAGGGAGCCTGGCGCCTAGGAGTGGCGGGAATACCGCTAAAAGCTGGAAGTGCTGAATGAATAGGGCGGCTCACATAGCCCCTACCACGACTAGTTGCAACTGGGGCACGTGCACCACTATATGTGCCAGAATCCCGAGGCCTCTTGGCCTCCCTCTCCTGTCTCTCCCGGTCCCACATACCCCTTAATCTCCTAGCAATCTCCATTACCTGCTGGTATGCGATGTCCATCTCCAACTCTCTAACAGTAGCAACCAAGGCTGGTGTATGCCTAGACAAATCACTGAACCAGACCGCATACTCCGATACGGTCATAGAACCCTGGCGCAATTGCTCAAACTCTGCGCGCCATGCAAATCTGAGACACTGGGGAATAAACTCCCCAAGAACATGTTTGAGAACTAAGCCCAAGTGAGTGAAGTTGCCTCGTCCGGACTACCCAACTCATATGCTCACCACCGTTGATAAGTCGCTCCCTTAAGCCGGAATGTAGTGAAAGCAACTCCACTAAACTCCACAATACCCATAGTATGGAGGATACGATGGCACTCCTCAAGAAAACCCTGAGCATCCTCTGAAGCCAAGCCACTGAAAGTAGTTGGGTGATACTTCTTGTACCTCTCGAGCCTGAGCAGCTTCCCCTCAGAAGCTGCTACCCTAGCCTCGGGCTGAACTGGACGACCGGGTGCACTGGTATGACCTCTAGGACCTGGTCAACCTAAACCCGCTGCTCTGGGGTACGGGCGGCGGGAGCAAGTGGGATCAACCCTGCCTGAGCTACAGTACCGAACATGCTCAGAAACTGGGTGAGAGTCTCTTGAAGTGCTGGGGCAGTAACAGGCATCTCAGGTGTCTGCTCTCCAGCTGGAGCTACTAGTGGCTCTTCTGTAGCAGCTTGTGCAGGTGCTTTGGCTGCACCACATGGACGTCCTCGGCCTCTACCCCGGCCCCAGCCTCTCGTGGCTCTAGCGGTTGTCTGGTCATCTGATCCGGCTGAGCGTGTCCTCAACATATGTGAGAGAATAGAAAAATAGAAGTTTAGAATCCCGAAGTCAATAGTTTCGCATGATAAGGAATTAAAGAAGTGAAGCTTTTCCTAACAATTCCATAGCCTCCCGAAGATAAGTACAAACGTCTCTGTACCGATCCGCGAGACTCTACTATACCTGCTTGTGACTCATAATACCTATGAACCTAGAGCTCTGATACCAACTTGTCACGGCCCCAAATTCTCTCCGTAGGAAGTCGTGATGGTACCTAGTCTCCAAAACTAGGTAATCCTATCAACATGCGGAAAAATTGAAATAACAACTTAAAAATCTCAAAACTTCAACAACCGCATAAATAAAATCTGTAACTCAAAATGTACAACTCCCAAAACCTGGTGAAGTATAAGTCACAAGCTCTAGTAACAATTCTGAACAATTCTATACATCACTGTCTAAGATAGTGTAATGAAATAAGGAAAAACAGGATAGAATGAGACTCCGAGGCCTGCAGACGCAGGTAGATGTATCTTGAAGTCTCCAAAGCAACTTCAGCTCACTAATGCCGGGACTGATAGGAAGTACCTGGATCTGCAAAAAAAGATGTGCAGAAGCGTAGTATGAGTACACCACAGTCGTACCGAGTAAGTGCCAAGCCTAACCTCGATAGAGTAGTGATTAGGTCAGGTCAAGGCCCTACTGGAGATAATATGAAACAAGACGAAAGATATAATGATAATGACAATGGAAATGAAATAATAAGAAATTTACGGAAAGTTAACAACACGGAATCAAGACAATTAATACAACACAGAATGAAACAAGGATTTACATGTTAAGGAAACAAACAACCAAAGCAAATACAACAAATAGAGGAAGATCAACAAGGGCCACTATCGAGGTACCGCCTCGTAGTCCCAAATCATAAAAGTAACTCACAATGTTTTCTTATATCACTGCGGGAGCCTTTATATTTAGTTTTGAATTTTTTTTTCTGAAATAGCACCCCGTATTTTAGCTCACCTTATCACACCGCATGGCTTCTAGAGTTCCCCTACTAGCCAGCATATCAAGCCCACCTTATCTCACCGCATGCGTTTCAACACCCAGACCTTATACCACTGCATGCATATCAATATCACATCGTATCACAATTCGCACCTCAAGTGCCCAATATCATAATTTGCCAGAAAAGCCAACAATAATATAATTTCACAATAAGGAGCCCACGGCTCAACCACAATGTACATAAAGTTTCAACAATAACAACCAGAGAATAACTCAATAAAATGATATTTCACAACTTACACTTTGCCTCAATAGAAACCACGATCTTTGCAACTCAATACCAAACTCAACAACAAGATATTCCAAGAATAGCAATTTCAAGTAAAGAATTCATAGTTAAATAATGAGTACAGAATAAAAGGAAGCAAGTAATTCAACTAAACATGTAGGACAAGTTGCAAATAAGAGATAAGACAAGTAGACATGTGAAATTAGACTAAATATGGTAACTATAACATGTTAAAGCAACTCAATTAAGCATGAAAGGAAACTACATAGCTAAAAACCGAAATTTCAATATTTAGCCCGTATACACACTCGTCAACTTGCATACATGGCCTTCACATATCACAATTATCACAACAATACCAAATCTTAAGGGGAATTTCTCCCACACAAAGTTAGACAAGTCACTTACTTCAAACAATGCTAAATCAATCAACTAGAAGGCCTTTCCCTCGATTTTTTAACTCCGAACGACTCAAATCTAGCCAAAACAATTTCATACTATAAATATAACTATAGGAAACTAATTTAAACAATGAAATTACGATCTTTGCACATAATTGAAAAATTGACCCAAAACGTCACTCCGAGCTCGCGTCTCGGAACCCGATCAAAATTATAAAAACCCAACACCCATTCAATATCGAGTCCAACCATACAAGAATTATTCAAATCCGACCTCATTTCCTCTTTCAAAACTCAAAACTTTAGCCTAAGGAGTTTCTACCAATGTTTTCCAATTTCCAACTCCAAAGCACCAATTAAATGATGAAATTAACAATAGGTTCGTGTCAACTAATCAAAAATGAGTGATAACTGCTTACCCCCAATGTTCTCTCTGAAATTCCCTCGACATTTCGCCTCAAACCGAGCTCTCTATGTCCCAAAATGAATTATGATTCAAACCCTCGAATTTTCCTTTTTCTGCCCAGCGACTTCCGCTTCTGCGGCCCTTGGGTCGCTTCTGCTACGCCACAGCTGCGGAAAAACCATCGCATGTGCGGAAAACACTTAAGTCCTCAATTTCTGCTTCTGCGGACTATGGCTCGCACCAGCGAGCCCGCTCCTACGGAGTATTCTCCTCTTCTGCGAATGACGACCAAGCAGTCCCTCTTTCGCATCTGCGACCACATCTCCGCACTTGTGGATGCGCAGATGCGGTCCACTCATCGCACCCGCGATCTCAGCTGGGCTAAGCTATTTTCGCACCTGCGATCACCAGCTCACTTTTGCGAGCCCGCACCTACAGTCAATCCCTCCGCAGGTGCGATGACACCAAAAAAGCCTAGCTTCAGTAGAACACTAAGTCTAAAAAATGATCCGATTCACACCCGGGGCCCCCGGGGTCCTGTCCGAATATACCAACAAGTCCTAAAACACATGACAACCCTACTCGAGCTCAAAAATTATGTCAAACAACACAAATTCTACGAATCGCAACCCAAATTCATGCCTAACCAATTATGAACTTCCAAATTTCGAACCCGATGCCGATTCATACCAAATCAACTCCGATTGAATTTAAATTTTGCACACAAGTCATAAATGAAATTACGGATCTATTTCAACTTCCGAAATAGGAATCCGACCCCGATATAAATAAAGTTCACTCCCGGTCAAACTTTCCAAAATCTTTCAACTTTTCAACTTTCGCTAATTTACGCCGAAATGACCTACGGACCTCCAAATCAACAGTCGGACATGCTCTTAAGACCAAAATTACCCTAGAAGATATTGAAATCGTCAAAACTCCATTCCAGAGTCATCTTCACACAAGTCAAACTATGGTCAACTCTTACGACTTAACCTTCCAACTTAGGGACTATGTGTCTCACTTCACTCTGAAACTCACCCGAAACCAAAACTAACTACCCCGGCAAGTTACATAACCACAATATAGCATAGAAGAAGCAAAATCTAGGGGATCGGGGCTAAAATACTCAAAAGTAGCGCCCGAGTCGTTACAGATGTTCACAAAAGCGAACTACTGCTCGCAAAAGCGAACAACTACCTTACTCGCAAAAGCGAGACATTCTTCGCAATTGCGAAGACCGTCCAGCCCAGCTTCAAGTAACCCCCAACTCGCATTTGCGACAACCGTTTCGCATTTGCGAAGATCACAGCCCCTCCCTAGATATCGCATTTGCGAGTCCGATTTCGCAAAAGCGGGACTCGCGATTGTGAATATGTGATCGCAATTACGGGACTTGCAGACCTGAAACACTAGAAAAGGCATCAACAGTTCAATAACACTCTGAACACATCTTAAACTTATCCGAGGCTCTCGGGCTCCAATCCGAACATGTACACAAGTGTAATAATATCTTACAAACTTGCTCGCTCACTCAAATCATCAAAATAACATCAAACATCAAGAATCGATCATCAAACTCAAGGATTTCAACTTATAACTTAAAACACTGATTCAAGATCATTTACCAAAAACATTGACCGTGGTCAACTCTACCCTCATTTTAAGTGAAAAATCACGTTTTCTTCAAAATTTCTCATAAAAGCTTTCTGAAAAGCGACACGAACCACGCACGCAAGTCATATAATACCAAATAGAGTTATGAGAGATCTCGAAACATAAAAATAAGGCTATTACTCAAAACGACCTATCGGGTCATTACAGGTGGGTAGAAGTTTTTAGATTTTCCATGTATGAAAAATGAGGCCAAGCCTTTAAATTTATAGACGAAGAAGGGTGAGATGGAGGTGCAATCCAAAAGGTGCTTCTTTCATTTCCCATTCACACCCTTTAAAGGAAAACCCAACGGATTCTCATTGAGAGAGGCTACTCTTTCACCACTACGGCTGAGCGGGAAATTGTTAGAGATATGAAGGAGAAGCTGGCTTACATTGCTCACGACTATGAACATGAACTTGAAAAAGGCAAAGACCAGCTCATCTGTGGAGAAGAGCTATGAGCTGCCTGATGGACAGGTTATCACCATTGCCCGTGCTGAGAGATTCCGCTGTCCAGAAGTGCCATACCAACCATCGATGATTGGAATGGAAGCCGTTGGCATTCACGAAACCACATACAATTCCATAATGAAATGTGACGTCGAAATCAGAAAGGATATACGGAAATATTGTCCTCAGTGGTGGTTCCACAAAGTTGGCAGGAATTGCTGATCGATAGGATGAGCAAGGAAATTACAGCATTAGCCCCAACTAGTATGAAGATCAAGGTTGTTGCCCCACCTGAGAGGAAGTATAGTGTATGGATCGGAGGATCTATTTTGGCTTCCCTCAGCACATTCCAGCAGGTATGCAAATTTGCAGAAATGTTTTAACACTTCTTGCGCGCTTTATCTTTAAAAAGATGCAAATTGAGCTATTGCACTGTCTCATTGTATAGTTGTTAGTGTTAAGCTCACAGAAATTAAGATAATAGATTCCTTTGGCTGTAATAGCAAACTCCTTAATTGGCTTATTTGCTATGGTTGAGAAGTGCTGATTACCTGAGAACTAATGCTGACTAGTAATTTCTACGCAAAATGTTGATCGATTTAAGCTGAAAGGTGATTATACATTTGTTGAGATGGTGCAAGACATTTCTTATATCTATTTATTTTTCCTGAGTGCAGATGTGGATAGCAAAGGCAGAGTACGATGAGTCTGGCCTTCAGTTGTTCACAGAAAATGCTTCTAAATATAGCTGCTCAGAAAGAGATCACTATGTTATTGTGATTTGAATTCGATAAGAGTTTCTAACAATGATTATTATATTATTACTCAACAACAAACCACAACTGGGGGAGTGGAGTGGAGTGTACGCAAATCTTATGTTATATTAGTTTGTGTTTGATGGAACTATTTGAAAAGAGGTTATTTTGTCCCTCATTTAAAAAATAAAGAAAGCAAGAAGTGTTTAAAAGCACTTCTTTGTCTTATATAGTTTGAAAATTGTAAAAGATGTTTTGGAGGAAAATTCAAATTTGATTATATTATTAATAGTCCAGATTTGGCACTTGAGCACTTGGAGCGATTAATTGGGCTTTGGGCCAATTAAGTAGTCCGGAATTAATATTTTAGTCATATATAATTTCATTAATTAATTAAAAATATTTTTAAATTAATTTCAGAAAAAATGCTTTTTGATAGTTTTTTTTTTTTAAAATTCAAAGAAGGTGACCATTGGTTTTAAAAGGTACCTATTTACGAAGAGACGGTGTATTAATTTCAATATAGACCAATAGAGGTATTATAAATACCCATATCATTTCCAAAACGAAATACATCTTCAGATTTCCATCTCTTTCTTTTCTACTTATTTTCTAAAACTCACAAATATTATGTTCTTGTGGGAAATTTGAGTTAATTGCTGAAACTCGACAATGACTTTGTAAATTCCGGAGGAATTATGCTATTATCCCCGCAGCAACAAAGTGGGAAGCTTAAATTTCTTAAGGAAATTGATTACGCTATCGAAGCCAGCTTATTTCATCCCATTATTTTTCTAACACCTTACTCCTACCTTATGAAGGTAGAGGAGTTATTTTTAATAAACCCCCGACTCGAGAAAGAAACTAACAAAAAGTAGAAACAACAAGTAGTGACCATAGCAAGCAAATGTGATATATAAATTGAAGGGACAAAGACAACATATAGTAAAAGAAATCTGCAGATACGAAGAAACGAAAATACGAGACTAATACTAATGTTACCGGTGTGAAAACGCTTAACCACCACCTTAATGCTCAATAAGGGTGTTCACAAAAATTCGAAAAATCGAACCAAACCAATAAAAAAAACTGTTACTTTTTTGGTTTGATTTGGTTTGGGTTTTGAATTTAAAAATCGATCAAATTTGGTTTGGTTTTGCTTTTAATAAAAATATAGCCGGAAAAACTCGAACAAAACTGACTATAAAAGTAGCTATTTAAAATTTATTATTACAATTATATTTTATTAAAAACAATCTTAAGATTTATCGTACATGATAATCGTTTTTACTTTTTGTCTAATTCTTTGCCATTATAATAATATATTTTTTTGCCTTCTCTTGACCCTGTGTGAATGCAGAATGTTTTGTGCACCGGTCTGCCCCCTCACCCTCTTTTATTTTGCCTTTAAATTATAGTTCGATTGGTAGTTTCCTTTGCTAAGTACAAGAATCTATTTCATGTTTAAAATAATCTATTTTTAATTGAGTCCTTAAATTATTCATTGCTATTTGGTTCAACTATCATCAATATAATCTTGTTAAATGATAGATTTCTCAAAGAGCAATTGGTTTGATAAGGTTACATTGAAAATGTGGTCGTCAGAATATGTGTTTTGTAGTGTATGTCTCATATTAAAGAAAACGCCGATAAATAACCGAAAAATCGACAAAAATCGACAAAAACCTAATCGATAAAAAATTGACTTAATTGGTTTGGTTTGGTTCCAATATATGAAAAACCGACTTACTTGGTGTGAGTTTTTTTTATAGAAAAAAATCGATCCAAACCGAACCATGAAACCCCCCATTTCTCAACCTCGATACCCTCCTATCAAGGGTAATGGTTGAAAATTTCTTTATCCAAATATGTAATTTCCTTCATTTCCCTTAAATCTTTTTGCCCCTTATAGCTTTTTCAGTCTTCAAAGCAGATCATACGAAATTTTCCATGTTTAAAAATAAGATGGTTTAATTTAAAAATCAGATCATTAGAGACCTTAAGGTGATATCTAATTAACATATTGGTCTTGACCTTTTCCAACTGTGACCAGTCAATTAGAAAGTCTTCTTTCCCTTTTCCATTTAACGAGAAGCTCTAACGTCTCTCGCTGATATCATTCACCGGACTTCCGGCGACCACCGGACCAGGTAAGACTCCCACCCC
>AWOL01S0008266.1:11536-69484 GCA_000715115.1 Nicotiana otophora | reverse complement strand
GAGGACATGACACTTGATAGGAAGATGTGGAGGTCGAGTATTAGGGTTGTAGGTTAGGAGGTAGTTGAGTCGTGCCTTATTTCGTACCATTGTGGGACTAGCCATGTAGGATTTTTATCTAAGATAGTTATTGGCAATGTTGTGGCTTACTATTTCGCTTTTCAGTGCATGTCCTATTTACTAGCTATCGCTTTTGCTTTGCATCTTTCTTCTAGATTTCATGGTGTTCCTATTTTTCTTATGATTGTTGTGGTGATACTAATATTTACTAATATTGTCTCCCTTTGCTTTGCATCTTTCTTCTGGATTTCATGGTGTTCCTATTTATCCTATGATTGTTGTTGTGATACTAATATTGTTTCCTTTTTGTCATTTTGTCTTTTTATTTTTTTGAGCCGAGGGTCTTTCGGAAACAGCCTCTCTACTCCTTCGGGGTAGGGGTAAGGTCTGCGTACAGGGGTAAGGTCTGCGTACACACTACCCTCCCCAGACCCCATTAGTGGGATTTTACTGGGTTGTTGTTGTTGTTGTTGTTGTTGTTGTTGTAAAAACAAGATGGTACAACACACAAAACTATGTATTCCAAGTCACCTTAAATAGATTACTAGCCATAACTTACTACAAACAACACAGAATGCAAATCTCCAACATTATTAGAGTAACATTTCACCCTAGGGATAGGGGAGTTAGTTATTTGACAGGCTTACACAGACTCTGGTTATTACTAGACATAGGGAAAATATACTTAGGCATAGTCACAAAACCCAAATGAACACTTCTGACCAGGAGAGCAAACATTAGAACACTTGCCACAATTGCCATTGTCTTTCTGGATGTCCACACAGATCCCACCACAGCATCTCGTTCCAAGGTTACAGACAAGGCCACAGGAGCCACAGTTGAACCTGTTGGTGGACAAATCAACACAACTGTAGTTGAAACAACATGTATTGCGTTCTGATAATCTCTTGCAAGTTTTGCAGATCAAGTTGTAGTTGGTAGAATTTGTCGAGTATTCTCCTAGCTTTCTGGGAGGAGGAAATGCACCTTTTCGCGCAGAAAGAGCAACATCGGTGTAAGTGTTTGTAGTTGCATTTCTATGGTTTGTCTCAGGTCCAGACATTATGGTAATTGGTGTGCTAGAAAGAGTGAGGATGATAAGAATGAGAAGGTTGATAAAAGCCATAATTTGATACTGGAGGTTTCTGCTGAGCTTCAACAAGGTTTTATAGCTGTACAAGATGGTATCAGAACATAATGTCAAATGCCAAAATCTGAAACAACATGACTTGTTTTTTCGATCATAACTAGAACCCCAAGAATTTGGGGGGTAATCTGCAATAAGTCAAAGTTGTATTCCCCAACTGTCTATTACAGTTGCCTGTAAGTTGGTGAGGAACATAAATGGAGCTTTGATAAATGTCAAAACCTATGCAGCTTAGAGTTTGAACTTGTTAGTTCAGATCTTGGATTTACAATTCCAGCCCAAAATTATTTGTTCTTGGAAGCTTGAACCTAAACCAAAATAAGGTGATTTAATACTTATAAGGAGATACAATGAGTCTTTTTTTCTACTATGCCCTGAAGTTTTTGCTAACAAGAATGTACAAAAAAAGGATATTTAAACAGAGATTAATAGTAAAAAGTTACAGCCCTAGGGTCATCATGCATAATTCTGATTGTCTTTTGATAGTTTAGGAGATCTTACTGCATGTTACAAACAAAATCATTAATTTGAGTTAAAAAATAGTTTTAATCACACAATTTCATAGACTTATACTTTTCTCAAATCTACAGTGCCTTTCACTTGCCTATATTAGCTTTGCTATATCGTTTAGTTGAACATGATTATGACAACTTGAAGTTTGCATATTTGCATTATATGAACAGGTTGAATCAGCAATGCTCCAATTATATTGAATGAATGAATCAGTTACCAAGAGGAAAATCCTAATAGAACTAAAATGGCGAGTTGCATCGTCTGAACTGGATATCAGGAGACGGGATGAGCTTCTTTTTCTTCTTACTGCTACAATCGCTTGGAATTATGAGAAGTCTCCCTTGAATATTGAATCACTGATATAAAGCAAAAAGATAATCAATACGAAAGTCGCCCATATTTTGTAGCTTCAATCCTTCCCATGTTCGAGTACTCAGAATAACATGATTAGGTTAAGTCCTTCGCCACTTTGGTCCTCGGTAAGCTTTCAAAGTATGTTTTCACTGCTAGAAGACTCCTTCCTGTCAACTTGATGCCTATTCACATGGTTGAGCTAGTCAACAGACAAGGATTCAATTAAGCATCATGAAAACTGATGGGCAGCATTGTGATTCTTCCTTTGAATCCTTGACATTACTTCAACCACCTTGACATTACAGTTTACATGATTATGTAGTCCAGTGCGCATTATATATGTGTGGTGAAATCAAGCGATAATACTCTTCATTCCTCAGATGTAGCTTCTGGACTATCTGTACTAGCTAGATCCACTAACACAGATTGTTATATAAGCCCTCTAGCTGCTTTAGGTGAATCCAAATGTTATCCCCTAAATTTGGGGATCATCATTTTCCTCTCGACTAGTTCATTGCTGTTGTTGTTGGCTTCTCTGTACTTATTTCTCCACACAGATCTCACCCGCAGATACATTATTACCACAACTCACAATCACATTCAGTGTTTTCCTTTTTCCTTTTGAGCATCTGCAAACATATACAGCTCGGGGCGAGGGAATTAAAGGCCTCTAAGTTCAGAATTGTTATATACTCAAGAATGAACCCTTCAGTGAAAGTCAGATACATTCTACTCGAGGATGAAATTTCACCAAAATTGACAATATTCAATGTCATAACTTCTCATTCTTTATTTTTCTCTTATCAAATTACAGAAATATGGAAGTAAGACAATGAAATAACAATGCAACATTACATATCAAAAGCAACAGCTTGACAAAATAAGAAAAACAGAAAAACGTTAGAGAGATATGTTTCTGACATAAATAGTGTAGTTACTATTTCTTACCATGGACGGAAGAATATAGTGAGTCAATGTTAGTTAGAAGCCAAAGCAAAATCTTTGCCTTCTTCTAACAAGTCAGAATGGAATGAACTTCCATTTGAAGTGCATAACAACAACTTTACCTAATACGTATCATTTATCAGACGCATGTGCCGGTTGTAATGTTTCTCAATGAAGACCTTGGAAGCTCCTTCAACAGTTCTGCGCCATGTCTATACATATGAAAAGAGAAACAAAAAGGTGATTTTAGAACAAATCCATCAGTTTAAGTTTACAATTGCAGATGTGAATAGGTAAAACTAACTGATGAAATAAGGATTGTCTCTTTTTCACAAGACGCTCATTAAGCTCTGCAGGCACGTACTGACGATTGTCTCATGTAGACTCTGCCGAATATAAGTGATTCGAAGCCTTGGAAGAATGAGACTTATCGATATTGTTCAGTATATATCTACAGAATGATAATGCACTAACATATGGTTTCAAGGCCTTTAGTGTCATTGACTAGCAAAATGACAAATGAGAAGCCTTATTTTCATTCTTGCTGCAGTCTCTACACCTACATCATCTGGGCAAAATAGAACACTTCTGTGATAAAGTATCATTCTTGCACCGAGCAAATCAAAGGCAAATTCAGGATTTAATATCTATGGGTTTAAATTTTAAGGCTTAAGGCTCTTAGCATTGAACCTATTATATTTTTTAAATTATGGGTTCATATATACTTATTTGTTGCCATTTTAATATATTTTTACACATAAGTTTATACTCCACATTAAAAGTGTTGGGTTCACCGACACTGTGATAAAGTATCATTCTTGCACCGAGCAAATCAAAGGCAAATTCAGGATTTAATATCTATGGGTTTAAATTTTAAGGCTTAAGGCTCTTAGCATTGAACCTATTATATTTTTTAAATTATGGGTTCATATATACTTATTTGTTGCCATTTTAATATATTTTTACACATAAGTTTATACTCCACATTAAAAGTGTTGGGTTCACCGACACTGTGATAAAGTATCATTCTTGCACCGAGCAAATCAAAGGCAAATTCAGGATTTAATATCTATGGGTTTAAATTTTAAGGCTTAAGGCTCTTAGCATTGAACCTATTATATTTTTTAAATTATGGGTTCATATATACTTATTTGTTGCCATTTTAATATATTTTTACACATAAGTTTATACTCCACATTAAAAGTGTTGGGTTCACCGACACTGTGATAAAGTATCATTCTTGCACCGAGCAAATCAAAGGCAAATTCAGGATTTAATATCTATGGGTTTAAATTTTAAGGCTTAAGGCTCTTAGCATTGAACCTATTATATTTTTTAAATTATGGGTTCATATATACTTATTTGTTGCCATTTTAATATATTTTTACACATAAGTTTATACTCCACATTAAAAGTGTTGGGTTCACCGACACTGTGATAAAGTATCATTCTTGCACCGAGCAAATCAAAGGCAAATTCAGGATTTAATATCTATGGGTTTAAATTTTAAGGCTTAAGGCTCTTAGCATTGAACCTATTATATTTTTTAAATTATGGGTTCATATATACTTATTTGTTGCCATTTTAATATATTTTTACACATAAGTTTATACTCCACATTAAAAGTGTTGGGTTCACCGACACTGTGATAAAGTATCATTCTTGCACCGAGCAAATCAAAGGCAAATTCAGGATTTAATATCTATGGGTTTAAATTTTAAGGCTTAAGGCTCTTAGCATTGAACCTATTATATTTTTTAAATTATGGGTTCATATATACTTATTTGTTGCCATTTTAATATATTTTTACACATAAGTTTATACTCCACATTAAAAGTGTTGGGTTCAGATGGACCCGGCACTGGATCCGCCTCTGGAGCCAAGCACGAGTTGAATGTAATGCAGGAGCACAGCCCATATACTGAATGTGCTGAAGAATCCAGATTACTTTCTTTTCAATGTAGTTAATATATCAGATTCAAATGCAATGCCAATAATTGCCAATCGATTTCGAGTCTCCTTCTAATGCAACAATTCCACGGCTAGTGGTGGATGTAGAGTGTTAGTTATCGCCTTATCGGTTCATCCAAATCTAGTAACTTTGACTCGGACCATGTATATGTATTAAAAGATTCCCTAAATCAGTACACATTTACTTGATTTCGGATCTAGTAAATCAAATGAGTTGCGGTAGAACTCCAAACTCACACTCATAAAATTCAAATTCTGGATTCGCCTTTTTGTTTTCCTAGTGGGTAATAGCAAATTTTCTACATGCCAATAGGAAATTACTTATTTCTTGGACCATTTCCTTAACCATGTATATCTCTGCTTAAATGGAAATTTATCACATAAATAAAGCAAGCAAATTTTAGTTTGCCCCAGTAGTCAATCTTCTCCCATCTCCCCCCTGACTCAAGACAGGCTAAGACAATCCCCACCAATACACCACAAATTTAATGAAGAATCTAATATATAAACTAGTACAGCAAAAGTATTAGAATGTCAAGAAGTTGTGGAAAGCTAACCTTCTCAATAGCACCCAAAAAGGATCTGTTCCTGAAATCCCTAGCTCTACTCTTAGCTTTTCCAATTCCTAAACGCCGAATCAATGCCACGGATCGTTGAGAACCAACAGGAGGTAGAAGGGACTTCCTCTCACCCAAAACAGTAGTAGTGCTGCTCCCATCGGCAGTGGGTTGTATTCTTTTCCTGCGTTTAGCTAACCCGAGTTCCTTCTTAGCTAAAGCTTTATCTTCTGATTCAGAACCCATCTCTGCAAACTTCCTTAGAAGCTGATCTGATGATGCTTTTGTTACATGTTGAACTGTAGCAGTAGCAGCATTTTCCTTTGTTTCCATTTATGATGATTATAAAAAAAAGAGACAAATAAATTTGATAGGAAAATAGACAACAACAAGAAGAAAACCAAGAATCAAGAAAATGAAAGAGAGAGATTATTTGGAGATTTAATTTGTTTTCAGTACGAAAGTGATGTAAATTGTGGAAGACGAGGTTGTCTGAAACGCCTAATATGTGGGAAGAAAGGACCGTTGGAAGAGAATAATGGATTTGAATAATATAATGTAAGAAGGGGGGAAATAGCCGTTGGGACAAGCAAAACCTATACTTGCATTATTTAACTACTGTGGTGAAGTTATTAAACATTGGTGTATTTGTTTTGCTTAACGAGATATAAGTTGACTGGTCAATAAGTTGCGCCAAATGGATAATATTTCCAACCATGTACAGTTAAAGTAAATGTAAAAAAGAAGTGTGATCTTGGAAAAGAAAACTACATCTGTGACCCAAAAAAAAGAAAAAACAGAATTAACTTTTATACCACACAATTATGAAATTATTTATCTCATTCAGAAGGTGGGATATATAATTCAAATTATAATCTTAGGAAACCTAATTTTGAACCAAACGATCCCCAGGAGGTGGATAGGTAATACTAGTTATAATTAAGGTTGTCCAACGGGATGGCCGTCCCGTCCCAATCCACTTAAATCTAAACGGGATGAAGCCATGTTAAACGGTACATGGGATGGGACGAGATATCCATTTCGTCCCGTTTATCCCGTTTTCGTCTTGTCCCGTCCCGTCTGTCCCACGTGTTTTTAATTTTTTTTTTTAAATATAGCCATTGGGCAACGACCTCTATTGCAAATTTTAAACGGCTATAAACGGCCATATTTGCTCCCCTCTCCCAAACTTTTAATATAACCTCTAAGTGTATTAAATTATACTTTGGCCCTATTTTTAATTATAAATACCATATCCTTCTTCATTTTTCCCACAAAAATCAATCATTCTCTCTCAAATTTCTTACATTCTATCTATATTATTCTCTCACTTTTCTCACAATCAAGTGATCAACTAAGTTTCAAGTATTTGGGCAAATATTTGGAGCAACTTTCAAGCTTCAAATTAATTCGTCAAGTATTTGGAATAATATTTTTGGGCAATTTCGTCAAGTTTCAATATTTAATCACGATGCACTCATTCTATCTCCTAATTTTAATATATAATTTTTGCATATCATTTTAGTGCTTAATTTTTGTGTTTACTTTACGTGTTCTATTTTCGTATTTCATTTGTGTGTTTAATTTTTGTGTTAACTTTTAAAATTTAATATCGTATTTAAATTATGGCACCTAAAAATGTATTTGGCCTATTTAAAAAAAGTAGTAAAAAATATAGTAAAGGTGATAGTAGTAGTAATCCTAATCCTAATCCTAGTCTTAATCCTAATCATTCTCCTAGAATTAGAAAACATATAGATGAAATGACTCATGTTCATGAAACTTCATTTTCTCAATCCCTTCATGTTATAATATTAATTTCGGAGAACAACTAGATCATGAAACTTTACAAAGACAATTTGACAATGATATTTTTATTGAGGACGAAGAAAATGAAGATAAAGAAAATGAGTAAGAAGAATTAGATGAAGCACCCACTAGAAGAATTAGTTGTAAAAGATGGTATTAATTTATTTTCTTATCTTAATCAAGGATTGGAAAGTATTAAAGACGAAGAAGGCAACAAACAACTTTTGGCATGGTGGAGGGAGCGTGGCAAGACTTTTCCAACACTTTCAATAATGGCCCGAGATATCCTGGCTATTCAAGCATCATCAGTAGCATCAGAGAGTGCTTTTAGTGCGGCAACATTTCAAATCAGAGATCATAGACATTCATTAATGGAGGACAGCCTAGAGATTTCCGTTTTATTGAGAGATTGGATTAATTCAGAAAGAAGAAATCTTGGTTTTGAAAAATTAACCACTAGGGAAGAAGAAGAATATAATGAGATACTTAGCACTGGGAGCGATGATGGCATAGAACTCATGGAACATCAATCAACATTGCCAATTCCAGAATAATGTCCGAGAGAAATTATAGATAAGTTACAATGAAGCTATATAGGAGCTTACAAATATTAGTATGATAATTTGTAACTGGCTACTAAGAGGCGTAGTTCAAACAGAACCCTTCCTAGAAGGTGGTTGCGTAGATTAGGTGCTCTTCAAAAGAATTATATTTATACGTGAAATTTGAAAGTTCTATTAATAAAATAAAATGCCCCAAGCCTTGAATTTTTTTATGAATTATCTTACACTCTTACTTAGTTACTTAATGGCTTGAAATTATATTAAATAAATTACAACTCTATTATAATTAATAAAATATTTCATTACAAATCTTTTATTATAATATTTTATAACTCTTTACTCAGTTTCCTAATTTTATTAAATTTATTAAGTTTTAAGTTTACTAAATAAGTCAAAAAACTAACCGTTGCAAACTTTAGAAACTTAGTCATTGTCAAAAAATTAGCTATTGCCAAACTTAATGCTCAAATAATTAATCTTTTTTTTTAAAACGGCCCACTTAAGGCTCGAAAACCGTCATGTCCCGTCCCGTTTGTTAGCAGGATGGGATGGGCCTACCGTTTCGTCCTGTTTAGGCCCGTCCCGCCATCGTCCCAGCTAAATATCGTCTCGTCCTGTCCCGTTTATTTGGTCTTGTCCCGTCCCGTCCCGTTTATTTGGTCTCATTCCGTCTCATCCCGTTGGACAGCCTTAGTTGTAATCAAAGGATTATAATATTAGAATAACCTTATTTTGAACCATACGATCCCTAAGAGTTGATGTACAACCCTATTTGTGAATATGCTTCGTTTAAGTTGGACATATGGTTAATTACATCTTAATCCATTCTATTAAGCCTGTCAGGTGCCACATCATATTTTTCGAAGAAAAATATATTTTTCGGCCAAGTTTATACTTTATATTTTATTTATCTAGGCCTTAATTAGATGACTTTTATGTTTAAGAAAACAAATGACTTTTGTGTGATAAGTCTTTACTTGAATGACCATGGGCAAAATGTTCCCAAATAACTTTTGTTCTGCCCCTAATTAATTAATTAATGCATATACAAGTTACCATTGCTCATATCCAAATTTAAGTTATATCTGCGCTCGATTTTACGCGATATAATCATATTTAATGTTTCTTTTATAACTTTTATCGCTCCAAGAACATCAAGTGTAGGTCTTAAGGCATTACGTTCAGTCACATTTATATTTGGTGAATATAATTAGATTTATGAAAGTTTAAATAGGAGCAAATGAAAATATTGCTTCCCACTCTGTGTTGGGTTCATTCCGAGGTCACTAACTAATCATTCTTAAGAAGATAATCTTGAGATTTAAGGAAGAAAATACTTTTTTACTATTACAGGGCGGATTAATTAAATACATGCATGAGCAATCACATTGTATTGAGTAAAATTTACAGATGACAAGTGGATGCTTCCCGAATAGACACATGGTAGTGAAGAGAAGTGGGAGATGAGTAAGCAAATAGCTTACATCGAAAATAGGTATATGACCGGTATGTATAAGTCCCGAAGGCATCTTGAACGGAGATGAGAATTTGAAAGTAAGATACCGGTTAGAAAGGTCAACATTAAAGGAGCAACCGTTATAGAAAATAGCATTTATTGTCAATCGTTATGCATCTATCAAGAAGGGATTTTACTCACCTTGAAAAGGAGCATAATTTGAGGATCTTATCCCCCTCTAATTTAGCTATAAATACTGAAATTTATACTCATTGAAGGATACGAAATACTTGTAAGAAAAAAGGCTGATAGTATTCTCTCATCCTATAAAGTTTTATTTTACTACTATTAAGATTCTCGCATTGTTCTTGTCTCCAGAGAGATCAATTTGAAGCTCAGACTTGTCTTTTCTTCAATTATTTTTATTTTACTCGCTTTGCTTTTTGTTATTTAATTTTACTGGGCTATAAATCACGTTACGGATTTAATTATATCGTTTTACGGGTAAACAATTTGGCGTTTACCGTGGGGCATAGACAATCACGATATTACTTTGATATATTCGTCTTTTACTAACGTACTTTGAAGTGTTTCTGTAGTAAGCAAAAAATAACTATGGCACTCAATGATGTCAACAACTCGCTCAATGCTAGAACAAACAATAACTACGAGCATGTGGACGATTTCCATGGTGGGGATCAGCAGGATGATTCAACAACTAAAACCCGTACCGACGTGAATGAGACAACTCTGAACCGGAAAGAATAAAATGCTCGGCATGCATGGAGTCCTACCCCTGATGATATGGATGATGAACCCGTTGCTGATATGGTAAAAGTTTTGAGAGCACAGCAATGAGAAATCATGAATCATCTCTCAATACAGGAAGAAATAATGACTGAACTCCACCAAGCGCTATGGGTTGCTTCAAATAATTTCAACGGTGGAGTTCGAGCTCCTCTTGGGGTGCCTACAAATCAGACGGCGCCAAGAACTAATAACATCACTTCAAGGGAGGAGTTCAGATCGAATAATAACCAAACAGGTAGTGCAGGCAGCAGATCCGAAAATGATAACAACACAGATGATCCTTTTAAGACCGAACTCATGAGGTTCATTAGGGAAATGTATGCTCGAATAGATCAAAATGCTAAAGAATTTCATACTCTGATGGATCATATCCGGGGGCACCCCCGGTGCTGAAGGACCTGGACTCAAAGAAGTATATTCAGTTGTCGTTCAAACCAAGTGCGGCCCTGGAGTTGATTCCAAAGAGATTCAATATGCCAGATATTCCAAAATACGATGGAACATTGATATTCGGCTTAATGTATGCATATTTTGATGTATATTGCCTCGCATTGTGCTATTGTCTCGTAGATTTCGGATTTGTAATATAATAATTTGTGCTAAGTTGTGGTATTTCTATGTGTAGGAATCATTCGGATGCGATTTGGGACGAAAGTGGGCGAATTGGAGCGAAAATGGGAAGAAAAGGCAAAACTGCACATTTGAAGGCCACAGGCAGCACGGGTGGCGCACAAAATAGAAAGTTGGAAAGTTGACGCTCAAAATGGTAACATGTCCTATTTCGACCCCAAAACGTCCCCAACTCATATAAAAGCCAACCTAAACTTATTTTGAGGGGGAGGACGTGACTTTGGGAGAAAAATAAAAGTACGAAACACTCGAGAGCACGAATTTGATCAATTCTTACATTCTTCTTCTAGTATTCATTGATTTTATGTTTGAAAACATTATCTTTGACGATTGTATGAACATGAATGGCTAAGAACCCTATTGCTCTGGGGTCATGGGTGCTATATGAATGTTGATGTTTGAAGTTTAAATCGATAAGTTTGATTTTATCATATTGGGTTATTTATTTAATTCCATTTTTAATTATTTTGCTGAGTCGATAATAGTGAAATACTATCTACGAATCTAGAGTTGATTATTAAAGTGAGAGAGAGAAAAATTATTATGAGGGTGGACAACGAGGAAGCAGTTTTTAATGTCTACAAGGCGATCCAACTTCCCCGCCATTATGAGGAGCTCTCTATGATATCTGTTGTGGGGGTGGATGAGCAATGTATCGACACGAGTGCATATCTAGACGATTCTCTAGAGAAAGAACTCATGTTGTTCGATAGCTTGGAAATTGATGAAGAGGTTGAGGAGATGATGCATATACTAGATGCATCATGTGCTTACATGCAGGGATTAAACCCCTTTGAGCCCATAAATAGAACAAGTGGGCCTCCTCCAAAGCCGTCAATTGAAGAAGCTCCAAAATTGAAACTTAAACCCTTGCCCCCTCACCTTCAATATGCTTATTTGGGTGGTTTTGACACTTTACTTCTTATTGTTTCTTTTGACTTGTCTAAATTGTAGAAAGAAAAGCTATTAAGAGTGCTACGTGAGCACAAGCGAGCAATTGGGTGGACAATATCTGACATTAGAGGCATTAGTCCAACTTTCTGCATGCATAAAATCCTCATGGTAGAAGGGCACAAGCCAAGTAAATCCAATCATGAAAGAGGTGGTAAGAAAAGAAGTGATTAAGTGGCTTGACGCAGGTATTATATTTCCAAATGCTTGATAGATTAGCCGGGCAGGAATACTACTGTTTCCTAGATGGCTATTCGGGGTATAATCAGATTGATATAGCCCCATAAGTCCAAGAAAACACTACATTTACGTGTCCCTATGGCACGTATGCATTTAAGAGAATGCCCTTTGGTGTCTGTAATGCACCTGCGACTTTTCAAATGTGTATGATGGCTATTTTTACTAACATGGTTGAAAGATTTGTGGAAGTGTTCATGGATGATTTTTCTGTGTTTGGGCGTTCTTTTGATAATTGTTTAATAAACCTTGATAAAGTACTTTCTAGGTGTGAAGAGACAAACTTGGTGCTAAACTAGGAAAAGTTCCATATTATGGTACGTGAAGGTATAGTCTTGGGGCATAAGGTGTCCAAAAATAGTTTGCAGGTAGACAAAGCAGATGTTGAGGTGATTGAAAAACTTCCCCCACCGACATCCATCAAGGGCATTCGCGGTTTCTTGGGCCATGCAGGTTTTTATCGTCGTTTCATTAAAGATTTTTCCAAAATTTCTTCTCCTCTATGCAAGCTTCTTGAGAAAGATATCCCGTTCAAGTTTGATGATGCATGTATGAAAGCATTTGAGGAGCTGAAGTGAAGATTGGTGACTGCACCAATTATCATTGCCCAGGATTGGGCGCAGCCATTTGAGTTGATGTACGATGCACGAGACATAGCAATAGGAGTTGTTCTGGGGCAGAAGAGGGAGAAACTCTTTCACTCCATTTATTACGCAAGCAAAACTCTGAATCCAACCTAGATGAACTACACTGTTACTCAAAAAGAGTTGCTTGCAGTGGTGTGGGCATTTGACAAGTTCAGATCTTATCTCGTGGGAACCAAAGTCATCGTCTACACTGATCACTCAGCTATAAGGTATTTGTTTGAAAAGAGAGACGCCAAGCCAAGGCTAATTCGATGGGTCCTTCTCTTGCAAGAATTTGACTTGGAGATCCAAGATCTAAAAGGAACAGAGAATCAAGTAGTTGATCACTTGTCTAGATTAGAAAATCGGAACAATGTAGTTGGGGGGGGTCGATCTAAGAAATATTTCCGGATGAGAAGTTATTGGAAATCACCTCGAGTGAAGCCCCGTGTTAAGAAGATTACGTGAATTTTATTGCAAGTGGAGTGACACCACCAGAATTGACACCAAATAATAGAAGAAGGTTTCTACATGATGTGAGGCTCTACATTTGGGATGAGCCATTCCTATATAGCAGTGCGCATATCAGTTGGTACGAAGGTGTGTCTATGAGGAAGAGATGAATGTAATATTGCATGACTGTCATGCTTCTCCATATGGCGGTCATCACGGTAGGGATAGAACTGCCCAAAAAGTGCTCCAATCGGGTTTCCATTGGCCAAAATTGTTTAAGAATTCACACGACTTTGTTAGAAAGTGTGATATGTGTCAAAGAACTGGAACAATCACGAAGAAGCACGAGATGCCCTTGCAAAATATTTTGGCACTAGAGTTATTTGATGTTTGGGGGATTAATTTCATGGGACCGGTCCCATACTCTAATGGTCACAGGTACATCTTGGTGACGGTTGACTATGTGTCTAAGTGGGTGGAGGCCATTCTTCTTCCTACTAATGAAGCAAAGGTAGTGATAAACTTTGTAAAGAAGCACATCTTCACACGCTTTGGGACTCCAAGGGTGCTGATAAGTGACAGAGGAACTCACTTCTGTAACAAATTATTGAATAATGCTCTAGCAAAGTATGGAAGCACAAGGTTACCATCGCCTATCACCCCCAAATGAGTGGTCAAGTGGAAGTGTCAAACAGAGAGGTGAAGCAGATTCTGTAGAAAATGGTAAGTGGAAATTGGAAAGACTGGGCCAGAAAGCTTGACGACACATTATGGGCATATCGAACTTCATACAAGACCCCTATAGGTAGTTTTCTGTATAAGTTGGTTTATGGGAAGGCGTGCCACTTGCCAGTCGAGCTCGAACACAAAGCCTATTGGGCGATTAAAAATCTAAATATAGATAGGGACTTAGCCGACGAGAAGAGGTTGTTACAACTCAACGAGCTTGATGAGTTTCGGTTGCACGCGTATGAAAATGCCAAATTGTATAAAGAAAAGACCAAGAGGTAGCATGACAAGCATATCCAATATCGCTAGTTTGAGCCAGGTCAAGAAGTTCTCTTGTTTAATTCGAGGTTGAAGATTTTCCCCAGAAAGCTTAAGTCTCGATGGGTAGGGCCTTTCATTGTGGAAAGTGAGAGACCTCATGGAGTGGTAGAATTACGTGATACGAGCTCAAGTGGTACCTTCTTGGTAAATGGGTAGAGAGTAAAATATTATTGGGGTGGTGACATTTCACGTCATAAGACCTTGGTGGAATTAGCCGATGCTTGAAAATGTGTTGAGTCGTGTCGTGACTTTAAATCAGGCGCTTGTTGGGAGGCAACTCATTTTTTAATGCTTTCGTTGCTTAGTTTTTTGTTTTCTTTTAGTTAGAGTAGAATAGTTTTGTTTTCTTTGTAGGTATAGTCATCATAGGTGGGAATGGTGTGGGGTGTGTATAATGTATGTATTGAATGCTCGGGTTAAAGGTTGCTTATATGAAAAAGAAGAAAAAATCAGAACGAGACCAGGCCAGTGCCCCACGCTGCCTGGGGCGCACTTTACAGAAGCATCAGCACCCCCAGCGCCAAGTCCAGCGTGGGGCACTGGGCTGGGGGTCAGGTAAGGTGTAAATGTTTTTTATTTGTTTCTTTCTTTTTTCGTTTTTTAAGACCCGACACCCATTAACCCAACTCAACTACCCATCTCTTATCACATACTAACCCATAACCAATTACCCAAACCCAAACCCAAACCCCACCTAAATTAAAACTCTAACCCAAAACCACACGCTCTCTCTCCCGTAACTTTCAAACGACTCCCCACTCTGTCTCTCTCTCCCTGCTCTCTCTATCCTTCTATCTAAAATTCTTCAAATTTTGTTGCTCACCCTCATCTTAAGACTCAAAGGTATGTTCTTCTTGTTATCCTTTTCCTTGTAATTTGTAATTTCTTAGTGTTTGCTTTAGTTCTCCTTCTCCAACAACCCCCAATCACATAGATCTCTTTGACATGTTTTGATGTTATGGTGGGTGGCCCTATTGTGCACGAATTAGTTGCCAATATTGGTTGTGTAGTTTTATTTAAAGTAGTAAACTACAATTCCCTCTACTTCATGTAAATTTTGGAGGGCCACCTTGTTCCACCATTATTGCAATAAGAGAAGCAAAATTGATGCCCACAAGTGTTTGCAAAAATGCCTAAGAGTGTGAATTGAACACCGGTGAATTCTGAGTAGCCGAGTGTAATTGTATATGCAGTTGGGCGAAGTGTGGGGTGTTTGGAGGTATTGTGTCATATTGTGAACTATTGTAAGAAGTAGTTAATGCACTATATTAGTGTAGTAAATTGGAATCTAGCGTTGTTTGCTTGCACAACGGTTAAATTATGGCTATGTTCGATTAATTGAATTGTGGCATGGGGAAGTCTTGAGTACCTATCGCCTTGTGATGAAACATTGGTGCACTTTGAACCACTATTGTGAGTAGATTATACATAGCCTTCGGTTTTAAGTGTGGGGTCATCTTTGCCACTCACGATGACCTTGGGCGAATTTCTTGATTCATTCTCACCTTTGTGTTTGTTATGTATAGGTTGTTATGGCTCATGACTGTGTCGCCAAAGGAAAAGGGGTGGGAAAGTCCTCCGACACTACTCCCCCTACCAAAAAATGCAAGCAAGGTGAAGGTTTGTCCCGGCAAGCTAAGGGAAAGCAGGTTGCTAGCGGATCGACGAGGCCACCACGACCTCGGGTGGATCTAGTTCGAGAAGATGCCATCAAATGGCATGATAACTTTGTTCCATATGGGAAATATATCTCTGAAATGGGGATTAATGTGAATCCCTAGAAAAGAAATTCCCGGAGGTGCTTTCCCGGTTGGTAGAAATGAAGATGGAGAAACTCATAGAATGCTCGGGCCCTGCGAATCTGAGCATGGTGCACGAGCTATACGCCAATTGGAATGCATACTTGTTCCAATCATGTGTCCGAGGTAAGGATATACCACTGGATAGAAGATCCTTGTATGCATTTCTGGGAGGTTATAGCCCTAATCAACGGAGGCTACAAAAGTTTGTCAAAAGTCCATGCTACCGGGCAATACGTCACACACTTAGTGGCATTGATTCTAATGCAAAGTGGATGCAAACTAAGGGAAATGTCCACCTTGAGATGCTCTATTTTGACTTCAACAAGACGGCTAAGGTATGGCAAAACAAGATGGCTATCGTGCAGGCTAGATTGATGTCTGTCGAGCATAGCAGTGAATGTACTCGAGCTCGAGTGTGTGTGATCTACTTTCTGATGACCGGGCGACCTATAAATATGGGTGAGCTCATGCTTGGGGAGATGGATCTCACCCTCTTTGGGGGAAGGATCAAAAGGTTTTTCTTTGGAAACCTCCTGATACAGTACATGCTATCCCGTGGGGTACCGAAGTACCGTGGATATAGAGGTAGTGGAGGCACCCAAGGCATTGCTAGACATCACATCCTTGCTGGATTCCACATCAAAGCTAAGCCAGGCTGCAAGGAATGAGAGGGACAAAAAATTTAACAGGTATCTTTATAGTTCCCTTAATGTGATAATGAGCAAGCTAGGGTTGTCGGATGAGGAGCGCATGCATTTTAGAAATGATCTCTCCAGCTCTTCCAAGGAGATGTTGGGCATAGCACCGGAAGTTCCATCCATCTCTGAGGATGAGAACACTTACAAGGGATCTGATAATGAGGATGCGGATGATGATGAAGTTACGGGGCCCATGCCTTTGGTGCCCTTAGGAGATGATGATGAGCCCAGAGCCGTAGATGGTGGGTATCTTGAGGATGCGGACTCCGACTAGCTGGGAGTTCTTTCTTTCCACCTTATCTTATTTTGAATTTGTTATGCATCGCGGACTAAGCATTGTTTAAATGTGAGGTAGGGGAATACTTCCTATATAAAAATTATATTGTTAGTGTGTTTTTATTTGTTTAGCTTAGTTTAGAACTCATATAGTCTAATTAGCTAGTAAAATGAAGGGAAAAAATTAGAAAAAGTTCGGACTTGTCCCGATGATGGATATGTTGGACAATTTTCTTGAGGGATTAAAGTCTGATTGCTGTGATACTAATATTGTCTCCCCTTTTTGTCCTTTTGTCTTTGTTTTTTTTTTGAGCCGAGGGTCTTTCGAAAACAACTTCTCTACTCCTTTGGGGTAGAGGTAAGGTCTGCGTACACACTACCCTCCCTAGACCCCATTAATGGGATTCTACTGGGTTGTTGTTGTTGTTGTAAAAATACCAAAAAGATTTTCTTTCATTGTTTTTAGGATAGCTATGTAGTATCACTTGGTTTTTATTTGGACGCCGGTTCTTTTTCAAGGGTGTAGCTCGAACCGGGTGTGTTTTTTTAAATTTTTTTATTTTTTTAGGAGTAAGATAGGGAGAAAACTAAGGTGCTCCGAGGTACCTGTTGACATGTTTTGTATTGGCACATTAAATTATGTCATGTGATCTAACTTCCTGAATATTTGATTTGAATTGTAATGCCCAAGTGAAGTAAGTAGCCTACTCTTTGACGCCTTGTTCTTAGTTGGCTAACTTGTATGCCACCTAGTGCATTATTGCTTAAAACTTCTCAACTCGCTGTGCTTGCTTGACTTGAGAGTCGAACAGAACCATCTTGATTGAGTCAAGTGCGATATATGTGTAAGGATTGGTGATATTATGTGCTATCTTGTGAAGTCTAGAACTTTCCCCGTGTATTAATCGAAGCGAAATCATTAAGTTGTGCTAGTCTAGGAGATAACTTAGGCGTTTCTTGCTTGACCATAGAAGTGCTTGTCAATCACAAATAAAAAATTTTCGTTGCTAGCCCCTTTGAGCCTATAAACCTTTTCTTTGGCACCCACACTACAAGACATATCCCTATTTTATTCTTAGTTTGAGCTTATTGAACCTTTACCTCCTAAGGCACTTAGTCGCTGAGGTGAGAGATTAGGGAGTGGCTTTCAAGTGGAACCATGGAAGGGCCCTTAAGGTACATTAAAATTGTGAAAGAAAAAAGAAAGAGGTCACTAGCCGATGAACCTTAATGTATGGAGTGTGTGGAGAAAAGAAAAGAAAAAAAGGAAAAAGAGAAAAAAATTATAAGAAAAAAATAATAGTTCAAATAATGTAGAAAAACACAAACCTCCTAATCTTTCGAATTCGGGCTAGTGGGAATATAGAGGTGCTTAATTGAAAAGAGGGCTATGTTATATATGGTATATAACGAGTGAATTGGTTGAAAAGAATATGTACTAGATTTGCGAGTGTAGTGTATTAAAGTGCTTAGGAGGGTTAGTCACTATTCCTAAATGTATCATACCCGTCCCTTAGCCTACATTACAACCATAAAGTCCTAATTGATCCTAGATTTGGCTAGTTTAGATTAGTAGAGATATACACTACATGAAAGCTTATGGTACGACCACAGGATGCACATGAATTCTTTATGAGAGTGAGTGAATTTTGTTCAATTGTGTGATGTCCTCAATTTATGTTCAACGGTATATTTGACGTATAGGCTAATTTTGTATTCACTCTTTTGCTTGTGATGAGGGCACTTGGTCTCATGACGGATTGTTGATGTTGTACAATTCTTTTGTTGGGTGAGTGCATGAGTTGAGGATGGTTAGTGGTAACGAGTCGTCTCTTGAGGTAGCGTGGTTGTGGAGAGGTTTCTTGAGTTGGTTGAATAGCATTGTGTATACTTGGGCTAGTTTAAAAATGGGATGAATGTGAAATTCGTGTGTTCATACTTAATTGCTGGTATCAACCATAGTCAAAATGTAGAGTGTTTGATTGAATTAATTGTGAATTGCTCTTTCAAAGTGATATGTACGTTTTGGGATGTTAATGTAGCTCCATTTCTCGAGGACGAGCAAGAGTCTAAGTGTGGGGTGTTGATATTCGTCTTAATGTATGCATATTTTGATGTATATTGCCTCGCATTGTGCTCATGTCTCGTAGATTTTGGATGTGTAATATAATAATTTGTGCTAAGTTGTGGTATTTCTATGTGTAGGAATCATTCGGATGCGATTTGGGACGAAAGTGCGCGAATTGGAGCGAAAATGGGAAGAAAAGGCAAAACTGCACATTTGAGGCCCACATGCAGCGTGGGGCGCTGCCTGTGGCGCACAAAACAGAAAGTTGGAAAGTTGAGCGCCAGAGCCAGCGCCCCACGCTGCCTTGGACGCTCAAAACAGTAACATGTCCTATTTAGACTAGGACTCGGTTATTTCGACCCCAAAACGCCCCCAACTCATATAAAATTCAACCTAAACCTATTTTGAGGGGGAGGACGTGACTTTGGGAGAAAAATAAAAGTACGAAACACTCGGGAGCACGGATTTGATCAATTCTTACATTCTTCTTCTAGTATTCATTGATTTTATGTTTGAAAGCATTATCATTGATGATTGTATGAACATGAGTGTCTAAGAACCCTATTGCTCTGGGGTCATGGATGCTACATGAATGTTGACGTTTGAAGTTTAAATTGATGAGTTTGATTTTATCATATTGGGTTATTTATTTAATTCTGTTTTTAATTATTTTGCTGAGTAGATAATAGTAAAATACTATCTACGAATCTAGAGTTGAACTCGAAACTGAGAATTCTAGATTGCAGATAGAATTAAATAGAGCAAGTTCTTGAACCCGGGCATCGGGGAACAGATTCGCAATTAGGATAGAAATATACCTAATTGCTTTGCTTGGTTGGACTACACGAAGTATAAATGCATTCTTGTTAGTCTTAATTCCATATACATATAGGTATTAAGTTAGCTTGAATAGGCGAGTAAGAACTCGATAGATTCTTATGAGTAATATCGACCCTATCAATCAACAATTCAGATAAATCAATTAGTCATTTAACCCAAGAACGCAACAAGATTGTTAGCTAGCCTATGACCCTGGAACACTCTCTCCTACTAAATTTTTATTCAAAATTGCTTAAATGTTGTGGTTGATCTCTAGTTATTTCATTGATTGATAGTCTCTTAGGTAGTAAATTAGTTACTTACACATTTTGTGAGAAATCTCTTGAATCGATAAGTTATTTAAGTTTGAATATGTCAAAAGTTAATCATAAGTCTCTGTGGAAACGATACTCTACTCACTACTCTATTACTTGATGACCACGTATACTTGCGTGAGTGTGTTTGGTCTCAACAAACATCGGATCCACACGAGCACATCACAACCTACACCACAGCCGTGAAGGGAAATAATTTGGCTCCGCATGAGATTGAATTAGTTTTGCTAAAGAAATTTGGTGAAACCCTAACAAATAGAAGTTTAACATGGTATTCACTTTTACCTGAACACTCAATTGATTCTTTTGAAATGCTTACAAATTGTTTCATCAAAGCTCATGCTAGGGCAAGAAAAGTTCAAGCTAGGAAGGCTGATAAATTTAAAATCGCTCAAAGAGACTCTGAGTTGCTGTAAGAGTTCGTGATCTGGTTCCAAAAGGAAAGAATATTGTTTCCAGCAATACTGTATGAATGGCCAGCGGAAGCATTTACCAAATTCTCAATCCCTTAAGCTCTGATGCCTCAAGAAAATTGAAGGAGAGTGATGGTAGGCCAGAAACCTATATTTTAGCCTTATTTGGTACTCTAATTACTGCATTTTACTTGTGTTTGAGCTTAAATGATGGTGATTTTCACTTATTACGTATTTTATGCCTTGTAGGAATGATTCTGAGTTAAAAAGATAATTTAGAGCTAAATCGAACAAGTTAAAGTTTTGAAGTATGAGTAAAAGCCCGAGGAATTAAATCAGGATCGCGTTCGGGGGTCGAGGACCAAATTTGGATCTCAAAAAGTGCACAAAAATATTATTCTAAGAAAATTGTACTACCGCGCCACTTGGGGCACTGCAATGAGCGGCGCGGAAGTGCAATGGTGCTTACTGATAGAAGAGTGTGCTCTCTGAAGTTTCCCATTAGTGATTGCATGGTGCGACGCAAGGCATGCCGCGCCTATTAATTTTCCTCCGAGTGTTTTCCAATTTCGGATTGAAAAGGGTAGTTTCATCCGAACCCGCTTCTATATGGTATAAATACACCAAAAATATGTTTTGAAGGGAATTTTTATCAATGAAAGATTGGAGAAGCAACTAAGGCTAGAAGACATAAGAATTCATCAATATTTCAACCAACAATTGGTGTAGTACGGGAGTTTGTATCAAATCATTTGCATTGATATTTTCTATGTCTTTAAACCTTCTTTAGATGAATTTTTCCATTGTTATGGAGTAGTTTTCCCTTAGGGTATTGACAGATATGGTGTATTGATAATTTGATTAGGGATTCGTTTCCTGACAATTGCTTGACTTAATTGATGGAGTTTTGAATTATATTGTGAAGTCATTTATTATTTTACTTAATCAAAAGAGGAGTTTCATATTGAATTTCTTTACATTTGATTCTCTAGTTTAAACTCATAATTCAACTAAGTAATCAAAAGAGACTTTTGAATTATTAATCGAACTAGAAAATAGGAAAATATTCATGAGAAGTTACTCTTTAGACTAAAACCATCAATATATTCATAGCAAATATTCACAGTGCTTCAATTGGATTATTTCTGGGAATTAACGCTTAATCAAAAGAGGAACCTTAATTTTAAGTGTAATCTAATTATTTGGTAAATTCGCGAGAATCAACAGTAGTATAGAGTGAACTACTTCAAGAATTAGATCCCGAGTCAAGTGTCTTGCACATGTTTAGTCGATCATCCTTATTTCTCTTAGTGATATTTTTGTGTTGCTCAACTCTTGTCTTTCGTGATCAATTAATAATTGCTTAAATTTTAGTAGTTACTTGTAGTTGATAATCATTCCAATCAAGTATTAATTTACCTGGATAGTAATTAACTGAAGATTATGCGAACATTGTTTAAATTCAATTTATGTGAAGACGATAATACTATCTTTGACTTGTGAGCAATAATTATGTATTGTGTTTGGCGCTCGTCAGAGAGTCTATTGGAATTTCAAGCAACCATATGGGTTGATGTCCTTAATCATTGTGAATCAAAAATTAAGATTGAAGATGATCAGTTGGGTTCTTCGGTGTCTTTCAAGGGTCGTAATCGCGATCAAAATCAAGAAAATTCAAGAGTGATCTTGATGCAGACCGGAGACCATCCAGGAATCATTCCCAACCTTATGTGTCAAACAAAAGGTATGATGCTCGGTCAAGTCAAGGACGTGGAGTTAGATTTTTTCAGTCGTCGGAAAGACTCGGACCGAAAAGAATGACAGAACCTTGCAAGATAAAGAACCATCGGGATCCCAGGATTCAGGATATCCCCGATAATCGGATTACAATTTCAATATTAGCTTAGTGGAGTTAGTTTCAGCTGTGAGAAAAATCAAGAAAAAAAGGTTCCCAAAAGCAATTCGATCAGATCCCAGTCAAAAGAATCCTAATTTATGGTGCAAATATCACGGTACACATGGTCATAGAACCGGGGACTACAGGTACCTTCTTGAGGAGGTAGCTATATTACTGAAAATGGTCATCTTAGATTTGAGTGACCAGGCTAAGAGCAATTACGATAAGAATCAGGATGCAACGAAACTGGCAAAGCCAACCATAGGGTCTCCCGGCCTTGCAACAAATATAATTTTTAGTAGGGTTGAAGTAAATGTGATGACATTTTTGACTGCAAAAAAGATGAAGATATCAGTCACTCGTGGCAAGAGGATGTGGAAAGCGCCAGAGGATGATGAAATCACCTTCACTGAATAAGATGTTGATGGCCTTATTTTACCATACAATGATGCTCTGGTAATATCTTTAAATATTTTAGATTTTAAAATGAAGAATGTGATGGTTGATCTAGGTAGTTCAACCAATATTATCTAATTAAGGGTTTTAGAACTACCAAAGCTAACCGCAAACATAGTTCTGGCGATAAAGCTTTTGTTGGGTTCAACCTAAAAAGTGTGACGACCCGAGGAGAAATTATGCTGCCTATATATGCCTAAGGGGTGACTAAATCCACTTTGTTTGAAGTTGCGGCAGCGATATGGGATATAATGTGATTTCTGATACACCATGGATCCACGAAATGAAGGTCGTACACTTATCATCAATTGCTAAAGTTCCCAACACGGATGGAATTAAGCAGATTAGAGGTGATAAACCTACTGCAAGAGACATGAATGCTATCACTTTGTCTAGTAGTAAGGCGGAAAGAATCAATACAATTATAGGAATTGGCGTCAACTTATGTTTCAGTCCCGGCAGAAGATGATAATAAGGAAGAGACATCGAATATTTACCAGGTGCCCAAATCTTTCCAGGTACCAGAAGAAATGGACGCAACAAAATTAAGCTTAGAAGAGCTAAAAAATCGCTTCGTTCACAAAATTCCCCGAAAGAAAAGTTTACTTGGGAACAGTGTTGAGTCCCAAACTCAGGCTTGAAGTTATTGAATTTCTTAAAGTTAACACTTACTATTTTGCGTGGTCTCATTCCGATATGATAGGTATCCCACTAGAAGTGGTTGTCCATAAGCTAAGTGTGGACCCTAATTTCCCTCTGATAAAGCAAAAAAAGCGGTCAATAGCCGAGGTCAGAAATAGGTTTGTGAAAGTTGAGTTAACTAGGTTGCTAAATATAGGTTCACTATGTGAAGTAGATTATCTTGGTTGGTTAGCTAATGTAGTAGTTAATAAGATGTTTGAACGTTAATAAGATGTTTGAACGTCAAATTAGTAAAACCATGAAAGTTTATATTGATGACATCTTGGTTAAGTCTCTCATTGCATGGGATCATTTGACCCATCTTCAAGAAATATTTGACATCTTAAGAAAGTACAACATGAATCTTAACCCGGAGAAATGCATTTTTAGAGTTGGGTTCGGGAAATTTCTTGGATTCTTGGCTTCCCTAAGAGGAATTGAGATGAATCCTAATAAGATTAAAGCTATAGAAGATATTCCTTACCAACTAAAACCCGTAAAAGAAGTTCAAAGGTTGACCGGTAGGTTGGAAAAACTTAGCAGATTCATATCAAGATCGTCAGAGAAGTATCATCGGTTCTTATCACTATTAAAAAAGAAGAATAACATCTCGTGGACACTGAAATTCCAGCAAGCATTAAAAGACTTTAAAAAGTATTTGTCCAATCCTCCTTTAATGTCTAAACCAAAGGATGGAGAGCAGTTGTTAATCTATTTGGCAGTATCGGAAGTTGTTGTAAGTGCAGTTCTAGTAGCAGAGAAATAAGGTACATAATTAGCTATATATTATGTTAGTAAAATATTGTCAAGTGCGTAAACACAATATTCGCATCTGGAAAAGCTGGCTCCAACTCTCGTAGTCGCCTCTCGAAAGCTCAGACCCTACCTTCAATGTCACCCAATAGCTGTTGTGATGACTTTTTCCCTGAGAAATATCCTTCACAAACCCGAGTTATCGGGTGGATTGGCTAAATGGAGAATTAAAATTAGTGAATTTTACATTGAGTATAAATCGCGGGCTGCGATTAAGTCACAAGTTTGCGCCTACTTTGTGGTTGACTTTAGTCTGGGTATGATGGTTTAAGCTACAAAAGAAACGGTTTTGGTATCGGGGACTGTTTTGGCGTATGGAACTTGTTTGCGGATGGTGTGTCCAACATAAAATGTTTTGATCTTGGGATAGTTCTAACCACTCCTTCAGGAGAAATCCTGAGACAGGCCATTCAAATTGATTCGTTGACTAACAATAAAGCCGAGTATGAGGCTATGGTTGTAGTACTTGAATTAGCTCGGGGACTAGCCTCTGGGGTGATTGAAATAAAGTGTGATTCCCAGCTAGTGATAAATCAGATATATGGGATTTTTTATGCCAAAGAAGAGTGCATGCAGCAGTATTTGAATAAAGTTTAAATTTTGGTTACCTAGTCCAGGGAATGGTCAGTGATATATATTCCAAGAGAGGAGAACATGAAAGTGGATGCCTTGGCTAACTTGGGGTCGTGTACGAAGATGAAAGGTGTTGATTCTGAGGTAGTTGTTCAGTTGTTGCATTCGGTCCTAGATGTGGATGGCTATTGTAAAGTTAACTCAACAAATCTAGTATAGGATTGGAGAAACAAGTTTATAGAGTATTTAAGGCATGGTAAACTACATGATGACTCTAAAGCCTCCCGGGCATTACGAATAAAAATTGCCTGGTATTGTCTTGTTGAAGGGATATTATACCGGAGGTCTTTTCAGTTTGGCTCGGTATTTAGGACCAACGGAAGTTGATTATGTGATGAGGGAAGTTCACAAAGGAGTTTGGGGCAATTATTTCAGTGCAGATTCATTGGTGCTCAAATTAATGAGATCCGGTTACTATTGGCCCCGAATGGAGCAAGATGCAAAGGTGTTTGTACAAAAATATGATAAATGCCAACGCCATGCTCAGCCGATACATCGACCAGCAGAACTTTCGCATTCGGTGGTGTCACCGTGGCCGTTCATGAAATGGAAGATGGATATTATTGGCCTTTGCTTCAAGGATCCGGACAAGTAAAATTTCTTTTAGTTTTGACTGATTATTTTACTAAATGGGTTGAAGCAGTTGCTTGAAGATTGGAGAACAAGAAGTGATTTTTTTCATTTGGGATTACCTTATTTTCCGGTTTGAAGTGCCAAAAGAAATTGCTTGTGATAATGGGATGCAATTTATAAGTTCCAAGGTTTCAAAATTCATAGAGGGATTGAAGATTAAAAGGATCACGTCCACCCCATACCATCCAAGTGCTAACGGTCAAGCAGAGTCAACTAACAAGGCTATAATTCAAAACCTCAAAAATAAATAGAAGAAGCAAAAGGCAGGTGACCTGAAGAGTTACCGGGAGTATTATGGGCATACCGAACAATAGAAAAGTCAAGCACAGGAGAAACACCTTTTTTCCTTGTGTATGGTGCGGTAGCTTTGATTCAAGGTGGAGATAGGTGAACCGACTATGAGGTTTTTCTAGAAAAACGAGCAGGATAATGACAAAGTGATGTTGATTAAGTTGGATTTTCTTGAGGAGCATTGAAACTTGGCTTATGTAAGAATGATTCCACAGAAGCATAGGATAGAAAGGTACTATAATTGTAGAGAAAATCTTCATTATTTTAAAGTCGGAGACTTGGTCTTACGGAAAGTAGCTCATAGTACCCAGAAAGCTAACGCCGGGAAGCAACGACCGACTTGGGAAGGCTCTTACCAGATTTCAGCTATAACCAGTAAAGGTTCCTATCAACAAAATTATCAAGAAATTGAAAAGTGACTCACCTCAAAAGGTACTACTACTGAAGATCCTTGATTATACTAAAAGTACGCACTGCATGCTTTTTTCATTCGTCCAATTTTTATCCCAAATGGATTTTTCTGGCAAGGTTTTTAATGAGAAAACAACGTAAAGCATACTCCGAATAAGAATTATTGATAGTAATAGAAAGTCCAATATTCAAATTCTCATACTTTGTATCCCATCACTAGGAGAGCTACTATATATCAGAGCATTAAAGTGTTAATGCTAGCCTCAAAAGGCAAATGGGAAATCAGAAAATGATGTGATGCCGGGGATGGCTAGATCGAGAAATATATCTTGAACTTAAAAGTTTAGTTGTTATGAAAGATTTCGAGTCAGGACTGGGGACTGTATATCGAGCCCCGTAGAAATAAGAAGTACAAATTTGCTATATATATTGGCAGTTTTATTTACTTAAGCGAATGTACAAATTTATGGCTTATGTAAATGTATATTTGTAAATATAAGGAATAAATAAAAGTCATTTTATTTTTATCTTATTTCTTGTCCAAATGACATGATTTTTCTTTCATTTGAATGTTACTTAAGCTTCAAATGTAAGTATCGGAATGAACAAGAGACGTTCTATTCAAGAGCACCATAAACATAAGGGCTCTCTCTTCATAATCAAAGGTTAAAAATTGGAAGTATGAATGCCCGGTATTAAAGATAACCGGATGTATACATTCTCGAACTTTATCAATAGAAGAATAAAATATCAAAAAATATATCTTTTACTAATCCTCAAAAGTTAAGTAAAAAAATGTTATCCCTTATTTTAAAACCCTGGACCCAATAGGGACTCCGAGTAATAAAGGATAAAAAAGGAACAACAAAAATACATCAGTGTGCTTTATCAGCAAGGTTAAAGGATGGAAAGTCTCTGCTGCATCTTTTAAAGATGAAGGTTTCTCAGAATCGGGTTCAACATCTTTTTCCTTATCTTCATTATCATCTTCAACTTCTTCTTTAGATTCCGAGAACTCAGAGCAAGTGCTGGAGGAACTTGAAGCAGTGGCCTGGTAGGAATATTCTCGAAGGCAGTTTCCTCTAAGGCTAGAGCTTCAGCGATGCAGTCTATATTTGAAATGCCATCTTTGGTATCCTCCAAAGTTTTCCTACTCATGTGATAAATTCTCAAGCAAGAAAGAATCTTTTTGATCTCGGAGTTTGGATTGGAGTCTTTTAGATTTTCGACTGCAGTCGATCGTTATCGATCTTTAGAATGTTGTAGGCCCCGAAAATATCGGTATTGGTCTTAGCATGTTTGTGGTTCTGTTCCATGACCTTTTGGAGCCTCTCCTTAATTCTTTCCCTCTTCTCTTCAGTCGTAGTAGCTTCTTTTATTTTGGAACGTAAGTTAGCTTTTAGGTTGTTGATTCTTTCCATGGAAGCAGACTCGCGTTCGTGTACCGAATTTACGGCATCTTGCAACTCTGCCTACTTGATTTTCAATTCTGCAAGCTCGGCATGTAACTGAGTGGCCTCTTAACTATGGACCATCTTTTCTTGCTCTGTTTGATCCAACCGAGCTTCGAGTTCTCCCATTTGAGAAAGCCATGCCTCTAGAGTCGGGAGGTTCTTAGCAAGTTGATCCCCCTCAAACTTAAGCACTTATTTATCTAGGATATATTTTGTAAGCCCTCGGAGGCAAGAAGGTTAACCCGTAAAGTCAAGATAGCAATTATCAAAGATGGTGTTTAACAAATATAAAGGGAGGAAAGGATGATGAAATGATAACTGAGCAGCAAAATGTATGATGTTGTTGATTAGGAATTCGGGGGAGAGAGCATCCATTTTTCGCCAATCTTTATTCGAGACCAGAGGCTTCAAGTAGTTGGCTACACCTACCAGCTTGGAAAGTAAGTGGCACTTATCCAAAACCAAAAAGGTAACATTGTGTTTACTGTTAGGGTTCTAGATTGAGGCCTAGAAGGAATTTTCTATATTCTCTTGATCGGGTAATCGGGGGAGAGCACATCTTGCTCTTGTTAGGTGGGGACCTATGGTGGTGCAGGAGCTGATATTGGAGTAGAAGTTGGGGGCATCAGAAGCAGAATCCTTCTGACCGGAGAAGACAACCAGAGCCCGAAATCAAGATTCGGCATTTTCGACCATTTCAAACTCTTAAAAGAGTTCTTCTACGTCTGTCGGTTGGGGAGTGGGTGATTTTATTCTTCGTCTCTGAAGAGAAATCATCTCAATATTATCCTTTGTTTCATCTTTATTAAGGACCATTGTGGCCAGTCCTTCTGGGATATCTTCCGTGAATGGGGCTTCTCCTTAGCCTCAGCCTTAAAGGTATGTTTTCTTTTTGGTATTTTCCCTTGGTATGGGGACTAAGGGAAGATGAACATTCAACGAAAGTAAGAGCATCATCACGAGCCCTCTTCTGGTCAAGGTTCTCTTGAAGTCGTTGATATGCCACCTTCGAGTCATGTGAAACCTCGACAGGGGCTAACAGAAGATCCCTTTGGAAGGCCTGAGATATTGGTGTGAGATGTCAGTAATTGATTATTATATGAATGTACAATTTAAGAAAGGAAAGGGAGAATTTTCCACACTGTGATCCATGTCTCTCCAATTCTTCTTGGTTGATATTTTCTTCCACATACGGTTATCTGGTGTAGAAGTGTCCCAAAAATTTTGGACCCGTTGGGTTAGGTCCTTAACTGCTGGGGTAACCCAGAGGGTGGCTAAAGGAAAAGAAAGAAAAGTTTAGCATATAGTGCAAATACTTTCGGAATAATACGGGAAGAGATACTTGAATACACTTACGATTGTAATTCCAAACTTCAGGAATAGGGGATGCTAATGTCAGTAAAATGTCTCTAGGAGCAACAGCAACAAATCTCTCCATCCAGCCACGGTCATCGACATCATCCTCACGAGTGATGATGGCGTTATGACCACGTTTGCTAAGTTTGATCACGCCTCCGTGGAAGATCTTGGGAGCATAAAGGTGGATCAAATTCTCAAGGGTGAGGTTTTCCTATGTCTGAGCACAAAGATACCATAGGCAAGCCAGCGTGCACCATATCCCCGGTCCCACCTGATCCAAATAGACCTGGTAGTTCACGCAAAATTCCAGGATGATAGGGTTTATTTCTTTACTAATGTTCAGAGTAAAAGTGTATGTGTCAACAAAAATATACTCAGGTTTGCTGAAAATAACCCTCTCCACTTCGTAAGGGGATAAAACTTCAATATTTCTCCGGTCATAATCCTCTTACATGATGGGAATACTGGCCGGGCGAATAGAAGAAGGATACTCGTCGACATCTCTATTTTTATCATTGCCAGGAACAGAGGATTCCTTTTGAACCTAGAGATCTTTTTTGAAAGACCAGTGTGAAGGGATGACTGTATGTGTTGTGGAAGGTCCAGCGTCAGATTTCTTGGATTTAATTTTCTTGGATGAACCGCCTCCAATGCAAGCTCCGGCATCGGTAGATGAAGAAGTCGAAATAAAGTTTTGTTCTTTGGTGGAAGAAGATATGTAGTCGGGAAAAATAGCAGAATACATGGTGATTAAGGTAATGGGGTATGCAAATTTGAAGGTTTTGCTGAGGAGAAGGAAGTTGTAGAGAAGTTTTAAGAAGACTTGATGAAGAAGTGTGTGAAAATAAAAGATGAAATTGGAAGAAAGGAAAGAACTTTGAAGGCGACTCAGTATAAAGCCATCATTACCAAGGTAACTAGCGAAAATGCTCGCCGAATCACGGGACAACACATGTTCATCTCATTAAATGAAAGAGGTGTGCGTCCTTTCAAACGTCAGAAATCATTCAAGAACTTTCCCGCCAAGAAAAGAGAAGCTTTTATCTACTTTCCGGTCACATCAAGCAAAGTCAATGAAAAGTAGTGGGATGATCTGTTTTGAGTAAAATTTACAGATGACAAGTGGATGTTTCCCAAATAGACATGTGGAAGTGAAGACATGTAGGAGATAAGTCAGCAAATAACTGACATCAGAATAGGCATGTGGCTGGTATTGTATAAGTTCCTAAGGCACCAAGACCGGAGAAGAGAATTTAAAAGTAAGATACCGGTTGGAGAGGTCGGCATTAAAGCATCAGTAGTTACAGAACATTATAGCATTTATTCTCAACCGTTATGCAGCTATCAAGAGGGGGTTTTACTCACCTTAAATAGGAGCATGATTTGAGGATCTTGTACACTCTAATTTAGTTATCAATAGTGAAATTTATACACATTAAAGGACACGGAATACTTGTATAAAAAAGGTGGATACTATTCTCTCATTCTGTAAAATTTTATTTATTAGGATTCTCGCATTGTTCTTGTTTCCGGAAAGATCAATTCGAAGTTCAGGCTTGTCTTTTTTCAGTTATCCTTATTTTACTCGCTTTGATTTTTGTTATTCAATTTTATTGGGTCAATTTAATTCATGTGTCTATAAATCGCGTTATAAATTCACATGTACCATTTTATGGATAAACACACATAGAGAAAAACAAATCCATGAAATGTTTTAAGACCATATCTTGCTCGGAACAGCTTAGCATTCTCTTCGAGAAAGTTTTAGAGTAGCTTAGCATTTTTAAAGTTAATCTTAAGCTAAAATTCTAAAGTAATCTTAGGCTAAGATCACGGTCACATCCATAGTCTTCCTAAGTAGTAGAACAAGACTGCCCAAGAGTTTTAAGATAAGAGTTTAGGGTCTTTATAGTGGTGGTATAAAATAGAGAAAAGGGCCAAATATATCCCTCTACTTTGATATATTTTTCATATTTATCCTCCATTATACTATCGGGTCAAAATCTACCCTCACCGTTAGCAAAGTTTTATAATTTATCCTCTAACCTAATTGTCACGACCCAAACCGCAGGGCCGCGACGGGCACCTGGTGCCTTACATAACCGAGTATCAATGTAACATATCTTTCTTATCATACCGCCATGGGTAAGTGGACCAGAAGATCCGTCATGAGATAACGGGAATAAAACATAAGGGAATACTAGACATAGGACGACCCAAAATGATATAGAAACTTATACATTTAACATACGGGACTATAAGGCCGACATGATTATTTGTATACTCAAAACATAGGCAGATAACGCCATACAATTATCCATATACATGACATCTGTCTACAAACCTTTAAGAGTACATAAGTATCATAAAAGTCGGGACAGGGCTCCGCCATACCAATCAATACATGTCCAAATCATACTGACCAAATAGGCAACTTTGTAGCAAGTAGAGTGCACAAACACCTTTCGCTAAGCTGATAGCCTACTAGGTGAACTCTCAACCTGTCTATCGGGACCTGCGGACATAAAATACAGCGTCCGCAGGTAAAAGGGACGCCAGTACAAATAAAGTACCGAGTATGTAAGGCATGAAACTAGTATATAAAAGATATGAAAACTCAACCTGTAATTCTGAATAGCTCTGTGAATCATGAAAAATTTATAATGTCATGCATGTGCGTATAAATGTCATATCATGCATAGATATATACGTACATAATATCATCAAGCCTCTGAAGGCATCTCATCATATCATCTCAGCCACTGTGAGCGAAATCATCAACGTATACCAATTGATCAGGTGATGGTGCGTATATAACCCCATAACCTTTCTCATACCCCATATATATATAATATACGCGTATATAATGCCATCTGGTCAGAGGTCAATGTACATGTATAAATTAATGCAATACATAAGAAGTAAGTCAATAAGATCTCTCGAAATGTCATAAAATTATTATGCCTTCGATAAACTTTAGCAACTTACGTATTTTTCTGATACCCATGAACATAAGATATAATAATAAGATACATGTGGAATCAAGAAGATAGGCACTCCTAGTACTTCTATGAATAGACTCATTTATGAAAGTTCAGCGTTTGCACGTTTCATTTGTATCATATGAATCATGCCAAAAAGAAAGAATGGATAGCCTTAACATGCTCAAGTCATCAATTCAACTCAACAATAAGCTTACGACAACTAGCACGCCAACCTTATAACAAAGAAATACATGTACAACTTAGATGGCGCTAGTATATCACGTATCTCAAACGATAACTCGATTTTTAAAATAAAACGGGCACCATTTCCCCTAATTTTACTATTCCGTCAAGCCTACTATAGGTGATATACAAACACTATATAATCATCAACTCAAAAATAACCCAACTACAATTCGGGGCCTTCAATACAACAAAAATCCCAAATATACCACAACACTCCCAATCAACAAGTTGTCAATTATCCTAAAATTACAACAACGAGTGACTAGCCTACTACCCTACCACATGTGTCATTTATCCATGCCCTTCATCCTTCCAAACTCCATAAATTAGCAGCACAATAGGCCAACACGAGTGGACTATAAAATAGTCCACTAAAAGTGAAATAAATCAAACTCACGGCTTCCGACCACCGTCCCGTGAGTTGTAACTATATATAGAATCTTAAATAAGAAATTAAACATTTTCTTAACTATTAATTACCTTCAAAAACTCAAACTACAAAGAAAAAGAGAGACGATATAGCGATACTTACGTCATAGGGATCGTTCTAGTGTTATCGCTTCTTGATTTCGTACCCGGGATGTTAATCTTCTTTGAAACCCTAGAATAGAGCTTAAAGATATGTTTAAGGGTGTTCTAAGGTAGTGTTCTATGGCAAAAGGAAGATAAACACGGCCTAAGACCTATATATATCAAGTTTGGAAAAGTCAAAGAGGTGCTAGCTTGGCACCCTCTCATTGGCCCATCTTCCGACGCTTATATCCTTTTATCCGGAAGTCGTATGAATGAACGGTTAAGAGCGTTGGAAACTAAATTCCACGACCTTTAATATGGTATATAATATGTCATAAAAAGACCTCATATAACATACGAAATATATTGCTCAAAAAGCTTTAGTGACACACCTACTTGTCACTTATGTAGTCTCGCAAAAATACAAATATCTCTCTACTCCGATGTCGTATCTACAAATGGTTGAATGAGTTATAACATAGAGTCGTATATATTCAAATTTATATGTGGATAATCCCGTAATTCCTAGTATATTGGGAGAAAAGATCCGCAATATTGACCTAATTTTCAGCACATTTATGAATGTAACTTGTGATGACCTTCGCCAACGTTTGCTCCCAAAACTCGCTTGACTTCAAAATGTAACACACGATTATTATAAAACTAAAATATATCATAACATAACCTCCTTATCATATTAATAACCCTAGTAGCACCCGAAAAATGACATTCGACGAATCTTATTTTCTTCAATTTGCTTAGCTCTTAAGCCTTTCAACCATCTTGGTAGTTGTTATCCATGATCTTAAAGATTTGTAACCTCCAAGGTAACATGATTAACTTACTTTATGTACTTTCAAAGATGATCTTATTTCCAAGCTTACATCAATAGATTTATGATGTACTCTCACGTAGTAAAATATGGGGTGCATCAGCATTCCCCCCTTTGGAACATTCGTCCTCGAATGTTGATTGATGCGCTTATCAGTCTCATAACCTATAGCTTTTATGAATACTTTAATATTGTACTTGACATTTAGGCAATTGTTCTGTGAATAAATGCAAAGTCCAGGGCATTCCCCCCTTTAGGCCTCTTTCTCACACCACGACTTGTGGTAAGAATCCTTCCAATCTCGTCACTGTTGCTACCTTCTGTGATGCAGCATGTATGACTCTGTCCTTTTATGCGCGACTCTTTTCTCATTTTTCCTCCAACTTTTATCCAATATCTTGGCCTCAATTTGTGAACATATACATAAATTTGACAAGTTGTCCCTCTGGGAATCTATAAGTATACTGAAGTTTTTTGCTCGGTACTTTGTCGAACTTACGACTATTGATATATCTTGTTTCATAGCCTCGGTTATCTGTGCTTATGGATTTACTAAAACTAGGTAGGTCATACTATGCCATAACTCTTACTTCAGTTTATTATTACTGAGGTCTGCTACCCAACTCCAAGTTACTCTCTCGTTGCTTACCCTATATGTATAAATCTAAGTCCTTTAGTTCTTTTTCATTACTGTTCATCTTAAGAATGACTGCCTAATCTCATCTCATACTTTGTAACTTTTATCCTTCCATTATTTATTCACCTTAATGTTGATCCATAATCTACCATTGATAACTTGAAACCTCTTACGTAATACATTGTCACTAGGGCTCAAGTCTCATCGGGAAACATTTGAAGTGATTTGCCTGATCCACCTAGGAACGACACTATACTTCAATAATCGTATTTCATAGCATCCTAACATGATTCATCATATAGGTTCTAATCCCGTGCAATTCATGAAATCCTTTTTCTCAAAATCATTGATCAATCAAAGGCCTAAACGGCATCCTCTTATCTATCACCATTACACCCTTTCTAGTACCAGGGAAGCATTTCATCTGTTCTAATTTCTCCAAGTCTTAGACTCCTCTGAGTTCATTCATGTTGTACCGAGATTTCTATAACTTACGGAAGCCATTAGGTCTCTTGTTTTGATGGGTTTAATCCCGAGAACTTACTTATTCTCATCACCTTCTCACTCACCTTTTCTTATCCTTACTCCTATCTACCTAAAATCTTATCGCTCTACCATACTTTAGCTTGCGACCTACACATATCTATTCATACTACTCGCAACCTTCCTTTAACTTGTTAGCAACGTAGATTTCCTTTCGTGCCTTCTCAGTTTCCTTTAAACATAAGCAATTACTTTTCCTGGTCGTTCTACCACTTGTTGTATAAATATATGGCTTATCTCATTGCCCATGAATACTAGAACTTCCTGTAACTCATATGATCTCAAATATCACCTTTTGATTTTTTTTTTCTTCCCGTTCATTAGCCATGATAGGTGCCACTTTCTTATGGAGTGCATACTATGTTGTAGTGAGACTGTTGTTACAAGATCATTTTTTCTTTATGTCACTATGCTTAAGTTGAAGCCTACTTCCTTATTTTCTCAGCTAGTCTTTCTTTGTAGTACTTAAGGAAGACCCTTTGACTCCTGTAAAGCTGCGAGCTTATTACATCGTATACCCGAAAGAATTTTTGATGTTCTTACTCGCCTATATTTATCCTTCGTTACTTACCTCCGCGCCCTTGTGCTCGTAGGGTTACTTCTTAACTTACATTTTTGACAGTCTTCCTAGTGGCACTTTCTTTTATTTCCATAATACTTATACGGTACCTATAATTACCCCAACTCCTATTTGAATATTTCTCAAGGGTTACGACATCATATCTGCGAGACTGAATTTACTATGTTGGGGTTCACTACGTTTATCTTGCACAATCTGTTGATTTGTCTGTATCCTCTTATCTAGCCATGACTAGGCTCTTCCTGAATTAACTACTAACTACTCATTAGTCCATTCTCATATCTATATTCTGTGTAATCTCTCTTGGGTTATATCATTTATCTTAACTTACCCCGCACACTGGCTCCTTATATATCAAGTGTTCATTTGCACTTATTTATCAATAACATCTAGTGATGGAACCCTTATTGCCTATCCCTGTCGTCGTGCTTGCATAATATTTTGGAGTCGTATCATATTTGTAGGATCTGAATAAATGCAATCTCATTCCTTTCGCCTTTCTACCACATTATTCCTTTACTATTCCATAGTTACCTGAACCACATAACTCTGACTTAATACCATATCATACCATCTTCCCCCTTTAGTGGAGTACTAACATTTAATGCTATGAAGATTTACCTATAAATGTTTTACCTCTTCATCTTTGGCGTCTTTTCACATTTCCACGAACTTTTACTTGCCTTGCGGTAAACTTTCTGTACCATGGATAATTGAATTTCTTACACACGAAGGTGACACCTAGTATAACTGGCACACTTAGTCCCTTAAGCTTAACTCTGCTCACAGTTCTTGCTTTAGGGAAGTGTTTTCCTAAATGACCTTTAAAGGTTATTCTTTTGTTGTGCATTCTATTATCGCTGGAATGCGATCTCTGAAATTCTCACGATGTCGACTATTATCAAATCCTTCAGTCCCGAATTTATGTTTAGTTTATCTTGTTCACCAGTCCATACTGATTTCTATTACTCTGGGGGTCTAACTTTTCCTTCTGGTAATCACATTGGACCCACCAACTCATTTCTCGAAATGGGGACATGACTTTATGGTTTATACTCTTTTATTATCTCAAGGCCTATCACCCGTTGTCTTTTCCTTCACTTGACTATAGAATCTGTAGTCCTGTCATATTTTGATTTACCGTTATCATCTATTTATTACATCTTACTCATAATGTTTTATTTACTTTCTTCTTTTTCTCCTGCTAATATTTCTGTCTATCACTTTATTCTGAAAATTTTAATAAAACATTCTTTCACTTTTAGCCCCTGTTGATTCACCTCACTGGATCTTCGGGTCGCCTAACACTCTCTCTTTACTAGGAACGGGAGCCATACAAAGGTAAATATTTATCCCTTCTAGGATTCCAATGCCAGTCTTCTGAAATTTCTGAACATTCTAGTATTCATATCTGACTGTACTATTCTAGAGTACACCATCTGGGTGTCTCACAAGGAGAACTATTACCACGTTTGCAATATCCTTCGGAAATATGAGCTAATGATAACAATCCATCCATAATTTGTGGTTACTCTAACTCCAGCTGGTTCCTCATATCCTATCCTTCTCTTAACCAATATCTGTTAGCACCCATAGGACATAATTGAGATAGGTGTGGTCAATTGTATATATCTTTGTTACTATTGAAAGTAACTCAGAATGTTTATATTTCTCTGCTTGAATTGTAAATACCGATAATCTTCACTAACTGGGTACCTCGTATCCTTCTTCACCTTGCTTCTTTTACTTGTTGAGACTTGTATCTAACTTCTGATCCTCTCGTTGCTTTTTACCATATGGGTGGATAGATATTCATGCCTTAGAACTCCTTATCAAGAAGCTTACGCGTCGTAGTACACACATAATATACTGAAGACCTTACATGTTCTCATCATAAGCATGATGCAAAATCGAGTTCCTCTTACTCAACTCTTCCACAGTCACATTAAATCTCTTACCAACTGTCTTTCTAGATGTAGATGTCGTTGTATAACAAATAAAATAGAATTTAGGAGTTTGAATTTCTTACAACTGAGCTCTACTACACGATCTAGATTAAGAAGAAAGAGTCACAGTCCTAAATGTCTGCTTATAAGTGTGGTGCACAACACACCCATAAATAAGACCCTACTAGACACGGCTTGTAGACTCCCTAGGACAGAACTGCTCTGATATCCCTTTTGTCACGACCCAAACCACAGGGCCGCGACGGGTACCCGGTGCCTTACACAACCGAGTACCAACATAACATATCTTTCTTATCATACCGTCATGGGTAATGGGCTAGAAGGGCCGTCATGACATAACGGGAATAAAACATAAGGGAATACTATACATAGGATGACCCAACATGATATAGAAACTTATACATGTAACATACGGGCCTAAAAGGCCAACATGATCATTTGTATACTCAAAACATAGGCCGATAAGGCCATACAAGTATTCATATACATGACATCTATCTACAAGCCTCTAAGAGTACATAAATGTCATAAAGATCGGGACGGGGCCCCGTCATACCAATCAATACATGTCCAAATCATACTGACCAAATAGGCAACTCCAGAGCAAGTGGAGTGCACAAACACCTTCCGCTGAGTTGATAGCCTACTAGGAGAACTCTCAACCTGTCTATCAGGACTTGTGGACATGAAACGATGCGTCCCCAGGAAAAAGGGACGTCAGTACAAATAAAGTACCGAGTATGTAAGGCATGAAACTAGTATATAAAAGACATGAAAGAAACATGGAGTAAAGAACTCAACCTGTAATTCTGAATAGCTCTGTGAATCATGAAAATGTCATGCATGTGCGTATAAATGTCATATCATGCATAGGTATATGCGTACATAACATCATCAAGCCTCTGAAGGCATCCCATCATATCATCTCAGCCACTGTAGGAGAAATCATCAATGTATACCAGCTGATCAGGTGACGGTGCGTATATAACGCCATAACCTTTTCCCATACCCTATATAGATATAGTATATGTGTATATAACATCATCTGGTCATGGGTCAATGTATATGTATAAATGAATGAAATGCATGAGAAGTAAGTCAATAAGATCTCTAGGAATAACATAAAATCATTATGCTTTCGATAAACTTTAGCAACTTACGTATTTTTCTGATACCCATGAACCAAAGATATAATAATAGGACACATGGGGAATCAAGAACATAGGCACCCCTAGTACTTCTATGAATAGAGTCATTTATGAAAGTTCTGCGTTTGCACGTTTCATTTATATCATATGGATCGTGCCAAAAGGAAAGAATGGATAGCCTTAATATAACTCAAGTCTTCAATTCAACTCAACAACAAGCTTACGACAACTAGCGCGCCAACCCTATAACAAAGAAATACATGTGCAACTTTGATAGCGCTAGTATATCACGTATCTCAAACGATAACTCGATTCTTAAAATAAAACGGGCAGTATTTCCCCGGATTTTACTGCTCCCTCAAGCCTACTATAGGTAAGATACAAACACTATACAATCAGCAACTCAAAAATAATCCAACTACAATTCGGGACCTTCAATACAACAAAAACCCCAAATATACCATAACACGTCCAATCAATAAGTTGTCAATTAGCCTGAAATTGCAACGACGAGCGACCATCCTACTACCCTACCACATGTGGCATTTCTCCACGCCCTTCATTCTTCCAAACTCCATAAATCACAATAGTCCAACACGAGTGGACTACAAAAATGTCCACTAAAAGTGAAATAAATCGAACTCACAGCTTCCGATCACCGTCCCGTGAGTTCTAACTATTAGAAAACACATTTATAAACCTTCCTTGATATATAATAGCTAAAATACAGAAAGTAGAAGTTTTCTTAACTATGAATTACCTTCCAAAACTCAAACTACAAAGAAAAAGAGAGGCGATATAGCGATACTTACGTCGTAGGGATCGTTCTAGTGTTATCGCTTCTTGATTTCGTACCCGGGATGTTAATCTTCTTTGAAACCCCTAGAATAGATCTTAAAGATATGTTTATGGGTGTTCTAAGGTCGTGTTCTATGGAAAAATGAAGATAATCACGGCCTAAGACCTATATATATCAAGTTTAGAAAAGTCAAAGAGGTGCTAGATTGGTACCCTCTCATTGGCCCATCTACCGATGCTTATATCTTTTTATCCGGATGTCGTATGAACGAACGGTTAAGAGCATTGAAAAATACATTCCACGACCTATAATTTGGTATATAATATGTCCCAAAAATACCTCATATAACTCACGAAATGTATTGCTCAAGAAGCTTTAGTGACACACCTACTTGTCACTTATGTAGTCTCACAAAACTATAAATATCTCTCTACTCCGATGTTGTATCAACAAACGGTTTAATGCGTTAGAGAATAGACTCATAGATATTCAATTTTATATGTGGATAATACCATAATTCCAAGTATATTGGGTGGAAATATCCGCAATATTTGACCTAATGTTCAGCACATTTATTAATGTAACTTGTGATGACCTTCGCCAACGTTTGTTCAAAAACTCGCTTGACTTCAAAATGTAATACACGACTATTATACGACTAAAATATATCATAACATAACCTCCTTATAATATTAAGAACCCTAGTAGCACCCCAAAAGTACATGTTATAACATTCCCAACTTGTCGACATTCGACGAATCTTATTTCCTTCAATTTGCTTAGCTCCTAAGCCTTTCAACCCTCTTGGTAGTTGTTATCCATGATCTTAAAGATTTGTAACCTCCAAGGTAATATGATTAACTTACTTTACGTACTTTCAAAGATGATCTCATTTCTAAGCTTACATCAATTGACTTATGACGTACTCTCACGTACTAAAATATGGGGTGTAACACTAACGGAAAGCCTCAAATTCCTTCTATTTACTACAATTCTTCCTCACAAATCAGTCATCGCCTTCGTGTGATCTACCAGAGAAGAAAAGGGTCCATATTATAGAAATGGGAGTGTGGAGTTATAGCATAATTATTTTCCTTGTCTTTGGTTATGCTCAAACCATAAATGAAAGGCAAAATTCACAGTTTATGTGTATATCTCCAACGGAATAAGGATGAGTAAAATACCGTAGATAATTTGAAAGAGATTTATTTGATTCTTCAGGTGGTCGAAATACATTAGCTTATGAAGTTGTTACTAATATTTATTATTTTTTATGGACTACATGCATAACAAGGCCGTAGGTATCCATATAAATGCATTCCCTTTCGGATTTGGATTTAGCATGTCATTTGATGCAAAGTTTGCTTGCGCATGCACTTCTGCATGAAATTTGTGACATATGATTTTTTAGTATTGTCTGAGAAATCCTAAATTAAATAATTTATTTAAATTTATGTTCAGCTTCAGAACATCCTTTCAAAGGAATATTTACTAGTATTCTCATGCCTGGAGGTGGCGATTTTGTTAAGTCTTTCTGCTCTAAATAATCAAGTGGAACAAGAAATCAACTTGTAGAGGATATTTTCTTCTCTGGTAGAGCACAAGTAGGGATAAGTAATTTGTGAGAAAATATTATAGTAAATGGAAGGAATTTGGGATTTGGGGGCTTTCCGTTAGATTAGAAGGTAAATTTGAAAATTTTCCTAACTGTGAGGGTAGATTTGACCCGATAGTATAACGGAGCGTAAATATGAACAATATATCAAAGTAGAGAGGTATATTTGGACCTTTTTCCTATAAAATATATTTACACAATCAGATCATGACTTAAACAATAATAACAAATATTTCTATTTAATGACCACATTGATTGATAACGTTCTTAAAGAAATGGTAAGTAACATATCACAACTAGTTATATTACATTGATAGCGTCAAAATTCATTACTTTATAAGTGCATATAACTTAAATCCTTTGGATAATATTATTATTATTATTATTATTATTATTATTATTATTATTATTATTATTATTATTACAACATTCACAGCTTGTTTGGATGGTTGTTACCTATTGTATTGTATCGTATTGTTATATTAAATACGATGTTTGTTTTGATTGTTAATTAAACTTTATTGTATCGTATTGTTAAATCCCTCGTTACGTAACGACGAAATATGTCACTTTATGTAACGACCGATTTGGTGTGGTCACGTTGTTACCTTGTCTTTTTCTCTCATCTCACGCTTCATTATTATTAAATAATTTTATTTTATTATTTACACTACATTTTTATATAATAATTTTACCCTGTATCATAATTTTTCTTTGTAATATTGCAAGTTTATTCTTCATATTGCTAGTGCGTGATATCATAAAACGACGGCAAACAATACAATCTATCCAAACATTATATTCATCAAACGATACAGTACAATACGATACGATACGATACATTATGAAACGATAAATAACAACCATCCAAACAACATGTCAAAAGGACGATATCTTATTAGCACATAGAGTTTTAAACAAGATTACTTAGGACGCCAATAAGGGAACAACTACCTTTAATAAGAGCAAACAAGAAATGCTGGCTAATATAAAGTAGAAGCAAATGTACGACTTAGAATATTCATGCTTGAAAAACTAAAATTACAAATCCATGCTTTGCTTCTGAATCAAGCAATTGAACACACGCACACCCAATCAATTAATATATAACACCAAACCAATAGCTGAGTAGCACAAATTAAATTAATAATAACAAATCTGAAGAACAAATTAAATTAATAATAACTTGGATTGGATCCGAGCAACAATAGTCTTATCCACTTGGAAAGAACATCACTTGAAAGTTGAAATAGCAGGTTCCGATCCAAAAGCTGCACTAGCAACAGTTACGACACCGGATTTTGATTAGGGGTGGGCATAAAATTCGAAAAATCGAATTTCGAACCGAATTAGTTCGGTATTTCGGTACTATTTCAGTATATGAATTTCGGTTTTTCGGTATTTTGGTACGATCCTCGGTATGAAGGTTTCGATATTTCGGTATACCGAAATACCGAATTACACAAGTGCACCTTCCTTCACTACCCAGACAAAATTATCAATTTCTAGTCCAAAATTTTAACTTATTAGTTCTTACCCCTAGCCAGTCGTCCACTAAGACTAAGCCCAACACCCCAACCTAATGATAGTTTAGGCTTTCTTGGAATTTAGCTGATTGCTTTCAGCAGCACACTAGAAGGTCCCCTATGCCTAATTGTGATGCAAAATTCATTTACTAAGTGCTCGAGAAAATAGATAATGATGTGATTTCTATTATAAATTTATTAGAAGCAAAGGACACATTCTGTTGCTATGCTCATGTAGTGATTTCTATTATAAATTATTCGAAGGAATTACTCACACTATGTTGTTACTATCCTCATTTATCATGTTATTAGAAATTTTCTAATGAATTAGAAGTAGATCATCCCTGTTTAGTTTACAAAGACTTGGTACGGTACTGAAACCATACTGAACCATACAAGAAGATATTGAACCGTACCGAACTACTTGGGTACGGTATTTGGTATGCACAATTGATATATCGAATACCGAAGTACCGAACTGTAGTTTTCAAAACCCGTACCGAACGCCAACCCATAATTTTAACTACTCAAAGCTGCGATAGCTACTTGATGTTTTGTACTTCAATACCACACAAGAGGGGGTGAGTTGTGTAGTGTCCAATTCTCACGTGCACATATTATAGAGGAAACTAGTTCTTCTATATGTTCCTTATACTACTGTTGCGTAATAATAAATACAAAAGTAAAGAACACAAGTATTTTTACGTGAAAAATACCTGGCTCAAAAGGTGAAAAAACTACGGCCTACTACCCAGTAGAATTTTTTCTAACACTTCACTAAATCACTAAGCCAAAATGAGCATTTACAAAACTCTTTGTAAACCTAAGGTAGGTAATCCTTTGTGGCAACCAGCCTCTAGCTGCTGCGATAACTTCAAATTAACTCTAGCTTGAATACAACACTCAGAGTACCTAGTACAATTGCTTCTAAATAAAGCTGAAAGGTACAACTCAAAAGGCCTACTACAATAAAACTAGAATAAAAGACAGACAGTTGGAACTTGTTTTTCTATCTGGTTCATGTAGCTTCAGGTTCACACACTTAAATCACACAAGAATTGTTTGCAAAATGCCTTGCTATTTTGCTCTCAACTCACGTTTAACTTCAGCATTTTTGTGTGCCTGTAAAATGAGAACATCCTACAATATATAGAGTTAGTAGAATAGGAAATAACTAGAGTTCTAATGCTATATTCTTCCATAGTGGAAGAGTTCTAGTTATCTTCAACTTCTAACTCCTCCCTTATCTAGGATAGAGTTTTCTTTGAGTAAGGAGTTATTCTCCTTATCACTTATGTAAATTTTTTGTTCAGAAGATATCAGATATAACCACTTAAGCCTATCTCCTTCAAGTGCATGTCTTGTGCTCAAATCTGCTCGTATCCGTGTACACTGTATTTGGACCCGGTTCATGCTTGAATTCCTTTGCCAATCATTAAAATAAACTTACTTAGGCCAACAAATTTCTCCTTTTTGATGATGACAAACTTTGTACTTTTCATAAGCATAAGACCTGTTTCAATTCATCTCAATATCAATACAATGTTAGAACACTTTTCTCTTTAAAGCCACAAATCATCAAGGACTAGGTTCATTAGGTTATAAACATCACAGTCCAAAGTAACAAGCACAACATATCTTCCCATTTTTAGCATCATCAAAAAGTTGCATAATTGTGTTAGATAACCATATTTTAATAGATATTACTCATGGCCACTAGGGCTACTTCAAATACAATTATGGAGTCAAGCATCATATATCAATATAATGATATTAGCTATCTAAGAAGAATCAACAAACAGTTAGAGTACAAAAATAATTTATTAACATTGATACTAGTCATCCACAAAGCATAAAGAAAAATAAAGATTCTGGATCATGAGCAAAAAAAATAAAAAGAAATCTCATCCGGGTCACTGGTTTATCTAACTAGGCTAGGAAGGTTTCAAGGATGGGAAGAACCAGGTTCATGATTTCTGGCCTGAAATAGTTTTAACATATCATGAAGAATGCCTTCATTCTTCTTCTTCTCCTTTGCAAGCTCAACCCTGAGAGCATCCCTCTCAGTTTCTACTTCATCCAGCCTCTTCTTCAGCCTCTCAATCTCATCATCCTTAGCCTCACTCTCTTGCACCAAGGCTCTCACTTTGTTGTTCACATGTACCTTCTTGGATGAACCAGGTTCTTTAACAGACGTATGGACTTCATAGTCACAGGCAGTCAAGGTGTTTTCTCCAAAGTGATCTTTGTTTGTACTAACATCCCATTTCTTTAAGGGAACCTTGAAGTGATCCAGTACAGTAGTGAGAATGAAACCATAGGGTATAGCGTGAGTTTTGGTGCCATAGAAACTTATCAAGGAACTGGATAATAAACTCAGGCCAATTAATTTGCCTCCTACTATCCAGGCATTCCATAAGGACCAAGTCCATGAATGTGGCAATGTGCCTTCTTTCCTGCCTGGCAACACGACCTTGTTAACAAATTCAAATAACATTTTGTGGGGTGGATTCATATCACTTCTGTATACATCCTTGGCCTCTATCTCTAACCCATTATCAGAAAACTTCCTTGTAATGGCAAGGGAGGTAGTGAGGTTCTCTAGGCTTGGCCATTTGAGCTTTTTGTAATCATTCTACCCTTCAGCAGGTACACGCAGAATCTCTCCCAATTCTTTGTCGTCGAAGCTCACAATCACTCCCTTCACCACACAGGTGACTCTGCCATTTTTTATCTCATAATCTTTCATGAACTCTATAATCTTAGCCCTGGCAACCCTTCCACCCATCTGAAGGACCGTGTCCTTCCAACCCTACAGTTGTAGTTATTGCAGCAACATGAGCATGCCTTCCTCCTCCAAGTCCCTGAGGATTCTACCCTTCAATATGGTTATTTTTCCAAACTCCTCCTTCTTGTCCTGTTCTTCATCGGTTTCTTCTTCTTCTTCACTCTCTTTTCCTTTTCTAGATTTCACGGCAGATCTGTTTCTTTTCGCCAAGGTAGAAAGTTCTGCAGTCTTTGTCTTTGAAGGGGACTTCTTTTTGGAAGTCTTTCTTTTCTTTGTCTTTGCAGTCGCAACCTCTTCCTCCTCTACCTTGTCTTTTTCACAAAGAATTAGGTTCATCTCCTCAATTTTAACTGCCTTAACAGGCTCAACCACTTTCTTATTTCCCTTTGCGGCAACTTTTCTTTTACTCTCTTCTAGGGCTTTTTCCAGTTCAGCCTTACTCTGCTTCTTCTGACTCCTTGTATCTCTTCCTCTTATAGGAGGAGTCTCTACAGGGATAGAGGAGGCAGCCTTTCTCTTCTTGTTTGCCCTAGCAGTTTCAGGGATTTTAACTCCTGAACACTTCTTCCGCTTAGGATTGTAACTGTTAGACACTCATTTCAATAAGTCTTCGAGGGGTTCCTTCACAGATAGAACAGGTTCTTGAACATTCTTCCCTAACCTAACCAACCCCTCAGCAATGTCTCCTGACCCACTACCCCCTCTTTCTCTCAAACTTTCTTCCTCTCCAGCAGATTCCTCACTCCACAATACCATAGCTCATGTTTCTTCAGTCAAACCAACAGGAGTGGGTGAAGATTCAGCCACTCCTTTTTTTCCCAGTCCCCTCACATCACTTTGAGCACCCTCACTATCTTTTTCCTTTTTCTTTTTATCTTTACCACCAATATTTACAGATTCAGTGGTTTCAACCCCAGCCATAGTTCTTACCAAAACAAACCTATTTTCTAGATTTTTAGCAACCTTAGAAATTGTTTTAGGTGTAATTTTAGGACAAGATGTTACCTTCTATATTTCAGATGAAACAGTTTTTTCCCTCTCAATTGCAGACTTAAATGATTCTTCAGGTTTCTGGGGTTCTTCTGCCCGACTTGCTTTTAACTGCTCATTGATTTTCTTGATTTGTTCTCCTCCAGTGACTACCTTGCGAGCAATCATATTGAACCTTACTTTCTTAGAGGTGGGTGTGGTTAAAGGTGTGATAGATGGTGTGGGTGTAGTTTCCTTGGGTGGTGATGAGAGATTCTCAAAAGGGTTTTCCATTGTTGTGTTTAGATGAGTGTTTTAGATATATGAGAGAAGATTTTGAGAGTTGTTTGACGGAAGGGTAGTTTAGAAGTGCAGAAATGGGTAAGTCTAAATCAAATTTAAAGAGGGAGAATTTAATTGGGTAATGGTAGCTTTTTCAGAAGCTCAGAAATCTAACCAAACTGAGAGTCAGTTTGTAAAGACATTGAAGACTCTCTCTAGAATCTAGGCACTTATTGCGTTTTGGGACTCTCCTTGGGTGAAACTGGTTCATTTTTTAATGGATAAGCTCAAGGAAGTTTAGGATTAAATGGGACTCTCCTTTTAATCATAATCCAAATATAATTATTTTAAAATATGCAGAGTGGAGATTATGTACCATGTAATCTTGATGAACCAGGTTCTTTACCGAAAAATCTCTTGTGTAAGTCTGAAGTTTTCAAGAAAATAAAGATAATATAATTAGATATTAATGAGACATTTTAGCACATAGCACAAGAGTATACTAGTGGAAGTATAAGATTGAACAAAATCTAATCTAATTATGTACAAAATTCACAAATTGTCTAACCAATTTTTGAGTTAGAACTAGTTCCTTTTAGGTGATCTTAATTATCCCTAATTCTAACTTATTTGTTTCAAACTGATCTCTACTTAGAGCTTTTGTGAAGATATTAGCTATTTGCTTGTCAATAGCACAAAATTTCACAGAGATCAAACCATTTTCATAGGTGTCCCTCAAAAAGTGATGCATAACATCTATGTGCTTAGTTCTTTTGTGATGAACCGGGTTCTTAGTCATACTAATTGCACTAGTGTTATTACAAAAGATGGGGATACAACTTACACAAATTCTAAAATCTATTAATTGTTGTTTGATCCGCAACAATTGAGCACAACATGAGGCAACAGCAACATACTCAGCTTCAGCAGTAGATAAGGCCACATAATTTTATTTTTTGGTGGCCCAAGACACAAGACATGAGACAAGAAAATGTGTCATACCTGAGGTGCTTTTTCCATCCACAAGAAAACCTGCATAATCAGCATCAGCATATCCCACTAAGTTGAAATTACTACCTTTTGGATACCATAGACAAAGGTCAATGGTGCCTTTTAGATATCTCAAGATCCTCTTGACAACAGTCAAGTGAGACTCCTTTGGATTTGCCTGAAATCTAGCACAAAGGCATGCACTGAAAATAATGTCAGGTCTGCTAGCAGTGAGATATAACAAGGAGCCAATCATTCCCCTATACAACTTCTGATCAACAGATGAACAACGTTCTTCTACATCTAATTTTGTGGTTGTTGCTATAGGAGTGTCAATTTCTTTGGAATCTTCCATTTTAAACCTTTTAAGCAACTCTTTCACATACTTTTGCTGATGGATCATAGTTCCATTTGAATTTTGTTTAATTTGTAAGCCTAAAAAGAAATTAAGCTCACCCATCATACTCATTTCAAATTCACTCCCCATTAGCTTACCAAATTCTTTACTTAACTTATCAGTTAGTTTTTCCAAAGATTATATCATCAACATATATCTGAACTACCAAGAGATCTTTACCTTTTTCTTTCAAAAATAAAGTATTGTCAATTTTACCTCTCTTGTAGCATGCTCAAGAAAGGATTTTGATAATCTTTCATACCATGCTCTTGGAGCCTGCTTGAGCCCATAGAGTGCCTTGTCAAGCTTGTACACATGATTAGGACATTCCTTGCTTTCAAAGCCTCGAGGTTGCTTGACAAACACTTCTTCCTTTAGATAGCCATTGATTAAGGCATTCTTGACATCCATCTGATGGAGAGTGAATTCCATGTAGGCAGCAAAGTCTATAAGGAGTCTAATTGCTTCTAATCTTGCAACTGGAGCAAAAGTCTCATCATAGTCTATGTCCTCGTCTTGAATATATCCTTAACCACCAATTTTACCTTGTTCCTTGTAACTATTCCATCTTCGTCATGTTTGTTTCTTAAGACCCATTTTGTGCCAGTTACTGATCTGTCCTTTGGTCTTCGTGCCATATGCCAAACTTGACTTCTCTCAAATTGGTTGAGTTCATCTTGTATTGCATTCACCCAGTTTGTTTCCTGCAAAGCCTCGGCAGTATTATTAGGTTCAATAAGAGATAAAAAGCATCAAAAGCACAAATATTCTTCAAAGAAGATCTGGTTTTGATTCAAGAGGTTGGATCAGTAATTATGTTCTCAATGGGATGAGTACTTTGATACTTGTAAGATTTCACAACTAGCTGGTTTCCCCTAGATGTTCCTTCAATGTTTTGTTGTTGAGGAACATATTCATGGATAGGTTCCCTCATGGTTTGAGGATCACTTCCTCTTAGTTCAGTTCCCCCTGTCAGGTTGCCCTGGGTAGAAGGACCTGTTCCATCACCTGTTCCTTCCTCTGGTGCAGCTTTAGTCTGGGATGTGGTTTCATTTGAGTTTCTTACCAGCTCAATTGCCTCATCATCATGTTCCTGCCTCTCAGAAAGAATGTTAGTTTTGTCAAAAACCATATGTACATTTTGTTCTACACATATAGTTTGCTATAAATCTTATAAGCTTTACTATGTGAAGAATATCCCAAGAATACTCCCTTATCACTTCTAGGATCAAACTTACCTAGGGAGTCTTTGCCATTATTGTGCACAAAGCACTTGCATTCAAATGCCCTAAGATGGGATATATTTGGTTTTCTCCCTTTAAGTAACTCACAGGGAGTCTTCTCAATAAGATGTCTAGTCATGCACCTATTTATGATGTAGCATGCAGTGTTCACAGCTTCTGCCCAGAAACTATGGGGTAATTTACTAGAAAGAGGCATAGTCCTAGCCATTTCTTCCAATGTCCTATTATTTCTTTCAACTACTCCATTTTGTTGTAGAGTCCTAGGAGCAAAAAAATTATGATTTATGCCATGCTCGTCAATAAATTCAGCAAATTTAGCATTCTCAAATTCAGCACCATGATCAGATCTAATTGATATAAGTTGATTACCTAGTTGTTTCAGAATTTTTCTAATATAAGAAGTGAACATGTCAAATGCTTTATTTTTAGATATTAAAAATAATGTACAAGTAAAACTAGAGTAATCATCAATAAGCGCCATAACATATCTTTTACCACCCTTGCTCAGTGTTCTCATTAGACCACAAAGATCCATATAGACCAGCTTCATCGTTCTGGTAGTGCTTACCATTTTCTTGCTTTTAAAAGAGGATCTTACATGTTTACCCCTTGCACAAGCCTCACAAACTTTATCTTCCTTGAACTTAATATTAGGCAGCCATATCACTAAGTCCTTGGAGACTAGTGAGTTCATTATCTTCCTTACAAACTTTATCTTCCTTGGACGTTAAGATCCTCTCCATGTCTTTTGTGCTAAAGGAGAGGATCATTATCCAACACACTTAAGCAAGCGAGTTCATTATCTGAAAGTGTGTACAGATCCACAACATATATGTTGTTCACTCTTTTTCCCTGCAAAACTATCTTGCCGGTGGTAAGATTAATCACAAAGTATTTTGTAGAGGTGAATGCTACCATGTTACATCCATCACATAATTGTGATACACTTATTAGACTGTACTTTAGCCCATCTATCAAGTATACATTCTCAACAGAGTGAGAATCAGTCTTATCTACTTTTCCAATCCCAATTATCTCACCTTTCTTACCATTTCCAAAGGAGACATTACCTCTTTTAAGGTTCTCAAGTTAAAGAAACAGGTTCTTGCTTCCTGTCTTATGCTTTGAGAAGCCACTATCCATGTATCATATTTGGCTGGTCCCCTTCACTTAGATCTGCAAAAAGAAATCAGGGGTTAGTCTTAGAAACCCAAACTAGTTTGGGTCCCTTTCTATAGGCAAAAGGGTGAATCAAATTCGTTTTAGCCCAACTTGGCAGCCTATTTTTTCCTTGAACAAAATCTTTGTTCTTTTGACTTGCCTTTTATTTAGTGAATTCACTTTTATAGTGACCAGTGTTACCACAGTGTGTGCAAATCTTATTCTCAGGAAGTGTAAGATACTTGCTTTTGGGATCCCACTTAGGTGTAGGGTTCCCAAAGCTAAGTCCTCTTCTGTTGCTACTATGATGTTCTTGTCACCATGAAAGTGCATCAGAGGACCTGTTCTATTTACAAGTTATATCTAGCTCATGCTTGACCTTTCTTAGATCCTCCTTTAGAATTCTTACATGTTCATCTCTCTTGTACAACTCATCTTTAACTTTTCTTACATTTCCTTCTAAAGCGAGTTGTGTGTGATCAGTTGTCTTTTTGCATGTTCCTAGTTTTAATTTTAGATTTTCAGATCTAAGCTCTAGGACAGTTGAGTCAAGTACATGAACATGGTTCTTCAACATAGTATTTTCCCTTATAGTTTCACTAGCCTTAAGTTCCAAGTTTTTGCACTTAGCCTTCAAAATCACACATTCTTTAGGCAGATGTTCCTTTTCATTATTTACATCCTCAGATTCATCAATTAGGTCTAGTAGCAACTCAGATAACCTTTCTTTAGATAAAAATTTAATCTTGTCTTTGAGATGAAAGACACTTACCTCAGTTTCTTCATCAGATTCTCCAACGGCCATAAGTGCTCATTTATCCTCATCATCACCATCTGAGCTTTCTCCTCAAGCAGCGACCATAGCCTTGGTTGATCATTTGTTGTTGCTTTTCTTGGGCTGAACATGTTCCTTCGTTCAGCTCTTTCCTTCTTCCATTCAATTTCCCACAAAGGACAGTTTTTGATGTGATGATCAGGCTTTCCACACTTGTAACAGCCACCACTGGTTTGCTTCTCAGGATCTTTTGCCTTGTTGTAACTTCTACTTCTTGAAGAATATTTTTCTCTCCTCAGGTACTTCTTGAAGTCTTTAGTGACCATAGCCATTTCATCATCTTCCAGATCAGAACCTTCAGTGATTCTGGGTGCCAAGATTCTTTCCTTCTTAGGTACATCCATCTTCATAGTTTATCTCCTAAGTTCATAGGCAGTGATATTTCCAATCAATTCATCTAGTGGTAGAGTGGCAATGTTCTTTGACTCCTAGATGGCAGTGATCTTGCTTTACCAAGTGATTGTCAAGACCCTCGTAAGTATCTTCTCAATCCTCTCTTCTTCAGGAATAATCCTTCCAAGAGATTTTAGTTCATTTGTTAGTGTAGTGAACCTTGTGTACATCTCTTGAATGGTTCTCTATCCTTCATAGCAAAGTTCTTATACTGAGAGTACGGTAGAGTTCCTCTAGATCTCTTCACTTGAGTAGTTCCTTCATGAGCCACATGTAGTGTGTCCCAAATTTGCTTAGCAGTGGCACAGCCTTGGATTATGATGTACTCATCTGGACCAAGTCCACAAACAAGCCATTTCTTGGCTTTAGCATTCTTCTCTCACTTCTTCAAATCCTCAGCAATGCAATATGCTCTTGTCTTTGGCACATCTACTCCTTTAGTATTTTTCTTCAATGTAGCCAATGGACCATTAGTGACAATGTCTCATAGCTCATAGTCCTCTCCGTAAATATGATCTCTCATTTTTTTCTTCCACCAAGAGTAGTACTGGCCATTAAAGAGTGGTGGCCTAGCAGTGGATTGTCCTTCCCAATTTCCAGGTGGTGCAATCATCTTGATCTTCTCCTAAGGTGTTAGCCTCTTTAAGGATAACCTACTCTGACACCAATTGATATTTTGTAGTTCAATACCATACAAGAAGGGGTGATTTGTGTGGTGTCCAATTTTTCGCGTACACAGATTATAGAAGAGCCTAGTTCTTCTATGTGTTCCTTATACTACTGTTGCGGAATAATAAATGCAGAAAGTAAAGAACACAAGCATTTTTACGTGAAAAACACCTGGCTCAAAAGGTGAAAAAACCATGACCTACTACCCAGTAGGAGTTTTCCCAACACTTCACTAAATCATTGAGCCAAAAACAACATTTACAAAACTCATTGTAAACCTAAGGATTACCTCTAACCCTTTGTGGAAACCAGCCTCTAGCTGTTACGACAACTTCAAGTTAACTCTAACTTGAATACAACACTCACCTTACCTAGTACAATTTCTTCTAGATAAAACTGAAAGGTACAACTCAAAAGCCCTACTACAATGAAACTAGAATAAAAGACAGACATTTGGAACTGGTTCCTCTATCTAGTTCATGTAGCTTCAGGTTCGCACACTTGAATCACACAAGAATTATTTGTAAAATGCCTTGCTATTTTGCTATCAACTCACGTTTAACTTCAGCGTTTGTGCATGCCTATAAAATGAGAACATCCTGCAATATATAGAGTTAGTAGAATAGGAAATAATTAGAGTTCTAATACTATACTCTTCTATGGTGGAAGAGTTCTTGTTATCTTCAACTTCTAACTCCTCCCTTATCTAGGATGGAGTTCTCTTTGAGTAAGGAGTCCTTCTCCTTATCACTTAAGCAATCTTTTCGTTCAGGAGATATCAAATATAACCACTTAAGTTTATCTCCTTCGCGTGCATGTCTTGTGCTCGAATCTGCCCGTGTCTGTGTACACTGTGTATGGACCTTGTTCATGCTTGAGTTCCTTTGCCAATTATCAAAACAAACTTATTTAGGCCAACACTACTGCATTTGTATTATTGAGAAACATGTCAGGCTAATAGAAGGGAAAGATATTTGAAAGAGAAGCTATAAATTGCACAAGACAAGACAAGGTAAGATTTACGTGGTTCGGCAATTTTGCCTACTCCGCGGCCACATAAAGAATAGCTCTTTATTAATTGAAGAGAGAAAGAAGAACTTGAGGAATGATTTGCAAATGAAAATGCATACCCTTTTTATAGGCATTTGAATGCTCTACCGAGGTAAGCGCTTACATCATACGAATGTCGATCTAAGCGCATACATCATAAGAATGCCGATGTAAGCGCTTACATCATAAGTTCATCTCTTTTTTATTTTTCTTTCTTTTGTTTTGTCCACTTTTATTTCTTTCACATACAACAACAGGTTTGCTACTATCAATCTCCCCCTCAAACCTATGTTACATCAAGAAAGAAATTAAAATAAAGATTTGCTATTCTCTGGTGGTGCCTACACCCTATCTGTCTTGAAGGCTAAATGAGGCAGTGCACAACCTCAGTTTGTCAACACCGATAACTTTGGTCAGCATGTCTGACAGGTTCTTTGATCCTGGTATCTTCTGCAGGGAAAGAGTTTTTTCACTTATCAACTCTCGGATATGATGATACCTCAACAGGATATGCTTCGATCTTGCATGATGTCACGCCCCAAAATCGAGGAGCACGACCGGCGCTCAACTGAGTGAACCCGACCGAGCAAGCCTGTTAGATTTCATTCTACCCAAACTCATCCATGAATAGAGATAATACATATTATCATTAATTAGATGAAAATGTGTTCATGTCTACAATACACATTCATTTCCAATAGTTTCATCATTTTTAAAGTCTCAAATGGACAAGTAATACATCCATAACATAACATAGTTTTTCTTTCCCCAGCACCAATACACAACCCACATTATGTCTACGGAGCCTTTATAGATAAAGAAGAGTACAATGATAATGCCGACAACAAGGCCCCGCCTATACCGCAAACCGAATACACAAAGTGCAAAAGATACATGACCCCGAAATGAAGTGGGGCTCACCAAGTCAGCTGGGAAGAAGGTGTACTGCTATCACTGATCAATATCTCCTACTGTGGAATCTCCTACATCCATTTAAAGATGCAGCGCCCCCGGCAAAAGGGACGTTAGTACCGTCGAATAGCACTAGTATGTATAACTAAACAGTCTCTCAATAGAATGACAAATAATACAAATAAGATTATCATAATATCAATGAAAGTTTTAATTAATATCAAACCTCAATTTAGGATCAAGACAGTGTTCAAATTAATTCCCATATCTCATATTGGGAGATTTTTTTTGTATCGATATACCATTGTCCACAATACCATTATTCACAATACCATATCCACAAAACCAGTACCACTGCACTCTTAGTACGGAGTCCGATCACAACCCGATCAGCTAGGCTATCTCAGTAGAGACACCAACCATAATTTCTCTCAATATCAATACCATCGTCTTTAACACGGAGTATAATCACGACCCGATCGGCTAGGCTATCCATTAGGGACATCGACAACAATCACAATTTCAATTATAATTTCCAGCATAATCACCACCATGTGTGGTGTTCGATCACGACCCGACTGGCTAGGCTATCTTATTTGAGACATCAACCTATTTATATCAATCATCGTATTTCATATTACTTTCACATCTTTTTATTTCATTAGCACTAATGGCCATAATTATAAGGTCATTCTTGGCACGTTGGCCATATTCAGTAATTCATGCTCACCTTATCAATTTCAAATATCATTATCATTATTAACAGTAAATACAACTCAAATCAAGGTGTGTATTACACATGTGAGCAATTTAGAGTCTAAGGCACATAGAGATATTTCACAAAATTTGGCATAATAGCCTTCATTTAAACTTGACTTAAAGTAGAAACACTATTAATGCACAGCCTATATTTTAACACATCCTCAATTGGTAACATAACATGAATAAAGCATTTTGGTATGCTTGTTGAACATATATCTTTCAACCCAATCTTACTCGGAATAGCAAGTTTCATAATGAATCACTCGACTCTTACATAATTTACATGAATATCGTGGGATTCAATTCTAGGAGAAGAGTTTAGCCAACATACCTTACTTGAGCTTCAATAAACTCTAAAAAGTTCCGGAATTCTTAGCAACTTCAATCTATTATAGAAATATAATAAATCGAATCAAAATTTGGAAGATGGTCATGGTTCTAGCTCACTTGAGTATTTTATCAAACACTAGGTGTGCATAAGGTTTCAATGTCCTTTTTATGAAGGATTTCATCGTCCCACAACCCAATCTTTACCATTTTTAGCTCAACCATCTTCCTACACCCTTTGATAACACATGTATGTAAAATAAACAACTCTCATGCCCAAAAATTATCTTGCTAGTTACCCATTTTCAGAAGATTTCGAAATTAGGGTTTAGGGTGTAAAATCTTACCTCTAGTATGAAGTCCTAGTGATCTTTCCTTCTTAATCTTCCAAAACTTGAGCAAGAATTGAAGAAAAATTATTGAAGAACACTTTCTCACTCTAGGGCACTCTCTCTCACTCTAAAATATCAGATTATGTCTCAAAAATGGCCCAAAGGGTGTATTTAATGAAATAGGGTCGGGTTTTAAAAACCCAAAAATGGAGCTCCGGAACAAGGTATGCGATCACATATGCGAATGCATAACCGATATGCGGATCGCATATCGGTCGCATAGTTGGTTACAAAATAGCCAAAAGAACTGTCTGTGTATGCGGTCACTATGCGGTGGCATAATACACCGCATAACAGTTATGCGGTCGCATAGTCGACCGCATAATTGCTTCCAATTGGCCCAAATCACTGCCTCACTCTGCAGCTATTATGCGGTCCGCAGAGTGATTCTGCGGTCGCATAATGGACCGCAGAAATACACTTTTCTGCCAAAAACTTTTCTTTACTTTCCGGTGCATTCTTCAACCCAAAAAGTCTGAGCCTTCTACAATCCTCAAACATATAAGCCTAGTCTGACACCATGAAATATTATTTTCTTTGCAAACTTTATTGGGCTTACCACTTAAGTACTTCAAAAATTTTTGGGGTGTTACATTCTCCCCTGCTTAGGATCATTCGTCCTCGAATGAGGGTAAAAATCCGCCATTAACATCTTATGCAACTCAATTTGTTTCATACCACTTTCGAGCAGCCCCAAATTTGACTAACTCCCAAAATTTCCAAAACTTTCGCCAGAGTTTCCCTTGTAACTAGGCTTATCCACCTGTCAGAGAGCCCCAGAAACATATCCTAACTAAATATACGTATTCCAACGACATAAGATAATACAAAACAACACCAAATGTGGTCTCATAAGCAATATATATCCAGAAAAGAACACCCTTAATGACAATTGCTCACATGATACAAAATTCATAAAAAGTAAGTCTTATAACTTTTTTCCTAAATCACAACTTTAAATACATGGTCATTCAAACAAATAAGGATACTTTTTCTTCATTTCTTCCTCGGCCTCCCAAGTAGCCTCTTCAACCTGTTGGTTTCGCCACAATACTTTCACAGAGGCAATTTCTTTATTTCTCAATTTTCGGACTTGTCGATCAATAATAGAAACTGGAATCTCTTCGTAAGTCAATTTCTCATTTACCTCAATAGTCTCAACCGGAACAATGAGTGTCGGATCTCCAACTACTTTCTTCAACATAGACACATGAAACACCGGGTGTACTAATGACATATCAGGTGGTAGCTCAAGCTTGTACGCCACCTCACCGATCCTCTGAATAATTTTGTACGGTCCGACATACCTCGGACCCAATTTCCCTTTCTTACCAAATCGCATTACACCCTTCATGGGGGAAACTTTCAAGAATACCCAATCATCTTCTTTGAACTCCAAATCCCTATGGCGAACATCCGAATAGGATTTCTGATGACTCTGAGCAGTCTTCAACCGTTCCTTAATGATTTTAAATTTTTCCATAGCCTGATGCACAAGGTCTGGCCCTATCAAATCTGCTTCCCCAATTTTGAACCACCCAATGGGAGATCTACATCTCCTACTATATAAAGCCTTGAACGGTGCCATTCGAATGCTAGCATGATAGCTATTGTTGTATGCAAATTCTATGAGTAGTAAATGATCATCTCAGCTACCTTTGAAGTCTAGAACATAAGCACGCAACATATCCTCAAGCGTTTGAATAGTCCGCTCTGCCTGCCCATCAGTCTGTGGGTGAAAGGTTGTACTAAGATTCACCTGAGTACCCAAACCTTGCTGAAATTTCTTCCAAAAATTAGCAGTGAATTGTGCCCTCCGATCAGAAATGATGGAAACTGGGGTGCCATACAACCTGACTATTTCTTTGATATACAATTGAGCATACTGCTCCACTGTGTCGGTAGACTTAACCGCAAAAAGTGTGTTGATTTCGTGAGTCGATCCACAATCACCCAAATTGAGTCAAACTTGCGCGGAGTGCGCGGTAATCCTACCATAAAGCCCATATTAATCATTTCCCATTTCCATATTAGAATTTCTATGTTCTGTGCCAACCCATCGGGCCTTTGGTGTTCGGCCTTCACTTGCTGACAATTTGAACATCTTGCCACAAAATCCGCCACATTGCTCTTCATATCATTCCACCAATAGACTTCCTTAAGATCATGATACATTTTCGTAGAACATGGGTGCACGGAATACCTAGAAGTGTGAG
>AWOL01S0008266.1:0-10380 GCA_000715115.1 Nicotiana otophora | reverse complement strand
CCTCTTCATATCATTCCACCAATAGACTTCCTTAAGATCATGATACATTTTCGTAGAACCTGGGTGCACAGAATACCTAGAAGTGTGAGTTTCAGTCATAATTCTTTCCCGGAGACCATCCACATTTGGAACACAGAGTTGCCCTTCGTACCTTAGCGTACCATCATCCATGCCAAGAGAAAAGGCCATGGTCTTATGTTTATAAATCCCCTCTTTCAACTGCACCAACAATGGATCATTGTATTGTTTCTCTTTGACTTCCACAACAAGTGATGATTCAGCCCTATTTTGCATAATTACCCCTCCTTCACTAGAGTCTGCAAGACGAACTCCCAAACTAGCCAATCGGTGAACTTCTTTGGCCAATGGCCTTTGATATGCCTCTAAGTGTGCTAAGCTACCCATAGATGTTTGGCTAAGAGCATCCTCCACAACATTAGCCTTCCCCGGATGGTATAAAATATCAATATCATAATCCTTAAGTAATTCAAGCCATCTTCTCTGCCTCAGATTCGATTCCTTCTGTTTGAAAATATATTGAAGGCTCTCATGGTCCGTGAATATATCCACATGGACCCCATATAAACAATGACGCCAAATTTTCAATGCAAATACCTCCGCCGCAAGTTCTAAATCATGTGTTGGATAATTCTTTTCATGATTCTTTAGTTGCCTAGAAGCATAAGCTATCACCTTTCCATGTTTCATTAATACACACCCAAGCCCGATTCTTAAAGCATCACAATATACCACAAATTCATCTATACCCACTGGTAGAGTCAACACCGGTGTCGTAGTCAATCTTGCTTTCAATTCTTGGAAGCTCTTTTCACAAGCATATGACTATTGGAACTTAATTTCCTTCTGCATCAATTTAGTCAATGGAGAGGCAAGAGTATAAAACCCCTCCACAAACTTTATATAATACCCAGCTAAGCCTAAGAAATTACGAATCTCTGTTGGAGTTGTAGGCCTCGGCCAATTTTTCACGGCTGAACTTTTCTGAGGATCAACCTTAATTCTTTCATTAGAGACAACATGACCCAAGAATATGACCGACTCAAGCCAAAATTCACATTTTGAAAACTTTGCATATACTTTGTGCTGATGCAGGGTTTGCAGAACTATCCTGAGATGGTCAGCATGGTCCTCCTGACTTCGTGAATATACAAGAATATCGTCAATGAACACTATCACAAAGGAGTCAAGGAATGGCTTAAAAATGCGATTCATAAGATCCATGAAGGTTGCTGGAGCATTTGTTAGCCCAAAAGGCATTACTAGAAACTCAAAATGCCCATACCGGGTTCTAAAAGTTATTTTCGGAATATCCTGCTCCCTGCTCTTCAATTGGTGACACCCGGATCGTAAATCGATTCTGGAGAAGTACCTGGCACCTTGCAATTGATCAAACAAGTCATTTATCCTTGGTAGTGGGTACTTATTTTTGACTGTTACCTTATTAAGCTGCCGATAGTCAATACACATTCTCAGTGACCCATCTTTCTTTCTTACAAAAAGGACCGGTGCATCCCAAGGCAACATACTCGGCCGGATGAAACCCTTTTCTAACAATCTCTTAATTGGTTCTTTAGCTCCTTTAATTCTGTCGGTGCCATTCTGTAGGGTGGAATAGATATAGGATGTGTGTCTGCATCACATCAATCCCAAAATCAATCTCCCTGTCTGGTGGGATCCCAGGGAGTTCATCCGGAAAGACTCTCGGAAATTCATTCACAACAGGAACGGACTCAAGTGTAGGTGCCTCAGCATCGGTGTTCGTAACCCGGACCAAATAGTAAATACATCCCTTGTTGATCATCTTTGTGGCCTTAAGGTAAGAAATAAACCTATCCTTCGGCACTACATCATCACCCTTCCAGTCAATAACTGGCTCATTTGGAAATTTGAACCTAACAGTTTTGGTTCGGCAATCAAGCTTGGCAAAACATGAATAAAGCCAATCCATCCCCATTATCACATCAAAATAGACCATTATCAATTCAATAAGATCGGCCACGGTATCCCGACCATGCAACATAACAACACAATCTCTATAAACTCGCGTGGCTAAAATAGACTCACCAACCGGAGTAGATACAGAGAACGACTCATAAAGTTGTTCTGGTTCTATCCCAAATTCCATAGCAACATAAGGTGTGACATATGACAAAGTGGAACCGGAATCAATAAGAGCATATACTTCATGAGATTGGACAGTCAATATACCTGTGACAACATCTGGAGAAGCCTCTGAATTTTGGCAACCCCTCATAGCATAGAAATGGCCAGATCCTCCCGAACTATGTGCTCCACCCCTAGCTGTACCACGCCCTATGGGTGTTGGAGTGCCTCGAGCTGAAAGAGGTGTTGTGGATATAGTAGCTGCAGAATTGGCTGGTTGTACCATGCCCCTGCCTGCACCCTGGTGGGATGAACGATAATCCCTCTGCATGTGACCCCTCAATCTGCATCTGTAGCATATGGGTAAGTCCATGTAGTATATTCCTAGGTGCATCTTTCCACACCTAGGGCATGGGGGCTTCCTCTGCTGCTGGAATCTACCACCATGATGACCCTGCTGATTGGATCCCATGTTGCCCTGATTGGGCCTAAAATGGCTTCACTGCTGCCGCTGACTGGGCCCTGATGGCAGTGCACTAGCCGAAGACTGAGCAAAGGACTGTGATAGCCCTGACGACCCTCCTCTGAAGGCTGACCTGCCACCACCTAAAGAACCACCAAAGTTGCCTGTAGACCGGGCCTTATTACTACTCTCTCGCTCCATTCTGTTCCTTAATTTGCGGGTCTCTGTGGCTTGAGCGAATTCCACCATCTTTCTATAGTTCATATCAGAATTCAAGGCTGTTGTAGTGACCTCATTAATTACCAAGGAACTAAGGTCCTGTACAAATTGGCGAACTCTAGCCTTCATAGTAGGCAACATGTAAATAGAATATTTAAACAGGTACGCGAATCTCATATGGTAATCTCACACACTCAGGCTACCTTGCCTCAGGTTCTCAAACTTAGCAGCACAGGCTGCCTTAGTCTCTGCAGGCAAGAAATGATCAATGAAGGCATCGGCAAACTCACCCCACCTTGCCGAAGAGCTCCCTTCTTCACGGGACTCCTCCCATAGTTCAAACCAAGAATATGCCACATCTTTCAGGCGGTAAGAGGCCAATTCCACTGCCTCTGTTTCAGTAGCACACATAACTCTGAGAGTCTTGTGCATCTCATCAATGAAATCTTGGGGATCTTCCTCAAGGTTAGTACCCGTGAACACCGGAGGATCCAACTGGAGAAACCTGTCCACCCTGGAACCAGTAGAATCCCCTGGCTGACTGGAAGAAGTGGGTGCAATATTTGACCTCTGGGTCTGTGAAGCCACTATTTGAACCAACATCTGTATGGCTCCTCTAAGATCAACATCAGAAACACCAGAATCAGAAACTGGAACTGGAGGTAGAACTGGTATATCAGTTGGAGGGACCATTGCACCCTCAATAGGTGTAGGGACAGGTGCGGTCTGATCAGCTGTAGTAGAGTGAGGCAGTGTAGTAACTGTCGGAATATTCTCACTCCTCGGGTGCTCACCCGCATCATCAATTATAGGATCAACTGTCACTCCTGGGGTGACATTGCCTCTTTGGCCAATTCTTGCCTTCTTCTTAGGTGTCATGTACTGAAAATTAGAGCAATGCAGGAGTTAAAGGAGGAACAATCTTACAACCAGCTTTATCGCACGATCAAGAGCATGAAAGAAGGGTATTATTCCTAAATGCCCATGTAGCATCCTAATTATAAATGTGGTCGACAATACACCGATAATAAGGACTCTACTAGACACGGCTCGGAGACATCCTAGGACACTTTAAAACTTTAGGCTCTAATACCAGGTTTGTCACGCCCCAAAACCGAGGAGCGCGACCGGCGCTCAACCGAGTGAACCCGACCGAGCAAGCCTGTTAGATTTCATTCTACCCAAACTCATCCATGAATAGAGATAATACATATTATCATTAATTAGACAAAATGTGTTCATGTCTACAATACCAATTCATTTTCAATAGTTTCATCATTTTTAAAGTCTCAAATGGACAAGTAATACATCCACAACATAACATAGTTTGTCTTTCCCCAGCACCAATACACAACCCACATTATATCTACGGAGCCTCTATAGATAAAGAAGAGTACAATGATAATGCCGGCACCAAGGCCCCGGCTATACCTCAAATCGAATACACAAAGTACAAAAGATACATGACCCCGAAATGAAGTGGGGCTTACCAAGTTAGCTGGAAAGAAAGTGTACTGCTATCACTGATAAATATCTCCTGTTGTGGAACCACCTCCATCCATTTAAAGATGCAGCGTCCCCGGCAAAAGGGACGTTAGTACCATCGAATAGCACTAGTATGTATAACTAAACAGTCTCTCAATAGAATGACAAATAATACAAACAAGATTATCATAATATCAATGAAAGCCTTAATTAACATCAAACCTCAATTTAGGATCAAGCCAGTGTTCAAATTAATTCCCATATCGCATATTGGGAGATTTGTTTTGTATCGATATACCATTGTCCACAATACCATTATTCACAATACCATTATCCACAAAACCAGTACCACCGCACTCTTAGCACGGAGTCCGATCACGACCCGATCGGTTAGGCTATCTCAGTAGAGAAATCAACCACAATTTTGTGGGATTCAATTCTAAGAGAAGAGTTTAGCCAACATACCTCACTTGAGATTTCTTAAACTCTAAAAAGTTCCGGATTTTTAGCAACTTCAATCTATTATAGAAATATAACAAATTGAATCAAAATTTGGAAGATGATCATAGTTCTAGCTCACTTGAGCATTTTATCAAACAGTAGGTGTGCATAAGGTTTCAATGTCTTTTTTATGAAGGATTCCATCGTCCCACAACCCAATCTTTATCATTTTTAGCTCAATAATCTTTCTACACCCTTTGATAACACATGCATGTAAAATAAACGACTCTCATGACCAAAAATTATCTTGCTAGTTACCCATTTTCAGAAGATTTCGAAATTAGGGTTTAGGGTGTAGAATCTTACCTCTAGGATGAAGACCTAGTGAGCTTCCCTTCTTAATCTTCCAAAACTTGAGCAAGAATTGAAGAAAAATTATTGAAGAACACTTTCTCACTCTAGGGCACTCTCTCTCACTCTAAAATATCAGATTATTTCTCAAAAATGGCCCAAAGGGTGTATTTAATGAAATAGGGTCGGATTTTAAAACCCCAAAAATGGAGCTCCGGAACAAGGTATGCGATCGCATAACCGATATGCGGACCGCATATCGGTCGCATAGTTGGTTACAAAATAGCCAAAAGAAATGTCTGTATATGCGGTCACTATGCGGTTCACATAACCGTTATGCGGTCCGCATAACCGTTATGCGGTCGCATAATGCACTGCATAACAGTTAGGCGGTCGCATAGTCGACCGCATAATTGCTTCCAATTGGCCAAATTAACTACCTCACTCTACGGCCATTATGCGGTCTGCAGAGTGATTTTGCGGTCGCATAATGCACTGCATAACAGTTAGGCGGTCGCATAGTCGACCGCATAATTGCTTCCAATTGGCCAAATTAACTACCTCACTCTACGGCCATTATGCGGTCTGCAGAGTGATTTTGCGGTCGCATAATGGACCGCAGAAATATACTTTTCTGCCAAAAACTTTTCTTTACTTTCCGGTGCATTCTTCAACCCAAAAAGTCCGAGCCTTCTACAATTCTCAAACACGTAAGCCTAGTCCGACACCATGAAACATTATTTTCTTTGCAAAATTTACCGGTCTTACCACTTAAGTACTTCAAAATTTTTCGAGGTGTTACACATGAAACACTGGATTCTTGGCAAGATGAATTGCACTCTGGCTATCGCTAAAAAGCTCACAATTGTCTTGCTCTTTATCTAGCTCTTTAAGAAAATTCTTGAGCCAAATTATCTCTTTTCCAGCTTTTGAGATTGCCATGTACTCTGCTTCAGTGGTAGATAGAGCAACACTTTTCTGAAGTCTAGACATCCAGCTAACAGCAGTACCACCCAAGGTGAATACGTAGCCTGTGGTACTTTTTCGACTATCCAGATCGCCGGCTAAATTTACATCAGCAAAACCTTGTAAGATAATATTGCACTTTTTAAAAGCAAAGTGTCATACCTGAGGTGGCTTTGAGATATCGCAATATCCATTTTACACCTTCTCAATGCTCCTTTCCTGGATTTTACATGTATCTACTGACAACTCCAACTGTATGGGCTATGTCAGGTCTAGTACAAACCATAGCATACATCAAACTTCCTACTGCTGAAGCATATGAAACTTTGGACATGTACTTCCTTTCTTTATCTGTCTTAGGTGATTGGTCTTTCGACAGATTAAGATGGCTTCCGAGTGGAGTGCTTCTGGTCTTTGCATCATGAAGACTGAACCTGCTTAGTACCTTCTGTATGTACTTTTCTTGAGATAATTTTAAGGTTCCTTCAGACATGTTTCTGTTAATCCTCATCCCAAGCATTTGCTTAGCTAGTCCTAAGTCTTTCATTTCAAACTCCTCTGCAAGTTGTTGCTTAACCCTGTTGATCTCATTTATGCTAGATCCTGTAATTAGCATATCATCAACGTACAACAGTAAAATGATATAGGATTTATCAATATTTTTGATATAACAGGAATGGTCCATCTCACATTGTGTGAAACCATTATTATGCATGAATCCATCAAATTTCTTGTACCATTGTCGGGGTGATTGTTTCAAACCATACAAACTCTTCTACAACTTACACACAAGGTTTTCTTTACCATAAACTTAAAAACCTTCAGGTTGCTTCATGTAGATATCTTCTTCAAGGTCACCATGCAAGAAAGCAGTTTTAACATCTAGCTACTCCAAATGCAAATTTTCTACAGCTACGATACTTAGCAAGAACCTGATACTAGTTAATTTGACTACAAGAGAGAAGATCTCAGCGTATTCAATCCCTTCCTTCTGCTAAAAGCCTTTTACTACTAATTGTGCTTTGTATCTCTTCTTACCATCATGCTCTTCCTTGACCCTGTACACCCACTTGTTTTGCAATGCCTTCTGTACTTTTGGTAACTCTGTAAGTATTCATGTTTTATTTTTTTGAAGAGAATTCATCTCTTCTTCCATGGCTAGCTTCCACTTATCATAGCTTATCACCTGCATTGCTTCAACAAAATGCTCTGGTTCTCCAGCATCAGTCAGAAGTAAATAGTGGAGAGAGCGAGTTAACCTATCTGGAGCATTCGTGACTCTTTTAGATCTCATTAATGTAGGTACAGGATTAACTGATCCCGAATTTGATTCAAGTCCCGACTCCAAATTTGGTTCTCCATCTGATTCTATCTCTGGTTCTGGTTCTGATTCTGATCCAGATTCGGCTTCTGGTTCGGAATCTTCAATTTCAGATCCAGTTGTAGGCTCTCTAGCCACTTCATTTTCTGAGATTTCTTCTAACTCAACTATTTCAGATGTATGTTTGCTGGTTCTGGTTGGTTCTACTTCAAGCTTGTCTTTGTACATCACATTTTCAGCGAATGTGACATTCTTGTGTCTTAGGATCATTCTATTCTGATCATCCCAAAATTGATAATCAAAATTATCATCACCACAGCCAATAAAGAAATATTTCTTGGCTTTAGGATCAAGCTTATCTCTATCATTAGAGTTTACATGCACATAAGCAACGCAACCAAAAAAATTTAGATGTGAGAGAGTTACCTCATTTCCTATTCATACCTCCTCAGGAATTTCAAAATTCAGCGGTACAGAGGGTCCCATGTTTATGAGGTAAGCTTCCGTATTAACAGCCTCAGCCCAAAAATACTTCGGCAATCCAGAATGTATTCTCATACTTCTGGCTCGTTCATTCAGGGTTTTGTTCATCCTCTCAGCAACGCCATTTTGTTCCGGTGTTCCAGGAACTGTCTTGATCATTCTGATCCCATTCTCATAGCAGAATTCTTTAAACTCTTGACTATCATACTCTCCTCCATTGTCAGACTTCAGACATTTTAACTTTATACTTATCTGATTTTCAACTTTAGCTTTCCATCTTTTAAAGGTAACAAACATATCAGATTTATTTTTCAGAAAATAAACACATACCTTTCTTTTGGAATCATCAATGAAGGTGACATAATAGCGTGAGCCTCCCAGAGAAGTTACAGGAGCTGGTCCCCACACATTTGTATGCACTAGTTCCAGCTTCTCTTTCTTTGGCGTCCTTCCCACCTTTGAGAAACTAACTCTCTTTTTTTTTCCGTAAATACAATCTTCGCACAAACCTAATTCAACATGCTTTAGATTTGGAAACTTTTCTTTGGATGCCAACAACTTTATTCCCTTCTCACTCATAAGCCCGAGCCTCCGGTGCTACAATGTTGTATCACGTCCATGATCAATTATTGCTATAGTATCTCGTTGTATTGCAGTTGCATATAGTGTTCCCTTCTTGAAGCCTTGTGCCACAACCAAATTTTCTTTGGTTATCTTCCACGATCCGTTATTGAATGTTGTTGTATATCCTTCACTGTCAATCTGACCCATAGATATCAGATTTTTCTTGAGGCCAAGAATATGTCGGACATTTTGCAATTTCCATAGCGTGCCTTGTGAAGTCTTTATATGAACTTCACTTTTCCCAACAATGTCCAGAGGTTCGCCGTCCGCTAGATAAATTTTCCCAAATTTTCCAGCAATATAATTATGCAATAATTCTTTGCATGATGTAGAGTGAAAGGAAGCACCTGAGTCGAGAATCCAAGATTCGACTAGACTGTCTGCACAACAAATTAGTGCATCACCGACTTGTTCAGCAATTATATTTGCTGAATTATCATCCTTGTATTGATCGTTCTTTTTCTTCTTTGACTCTCTACACTGACTACTGTAGTGTCCCTTTTTATCGCAATTCCAACACATAATGTCTTTGCGATTTTTGAATTGCCCTCTTCTCCTTGACTTTGATCTACCACGACCATGACTTTGTCCTCTTTGGATGTTTCTCCCCCCGCTTTCGGTATTCAAAGAAGATCCTGGAGAATCACTTGATTCTCTCCGGCGAATATCTTCACTTAGAACCAAGTCTCTAATATCATCCAATTTGAGTTCGGTACTTCCCGATGAACTGCTAACTGCAGTTACTGTTGCAGACCAAGTAAAAATCATCTGCTTCGACCAATGTGGAACTCTTGCAAGCAAAGCCATTTATCCTAGCTGAAATTTGAAGATGTTGTGGTTATTGACATGCATGCAAAATTTAACTACTACTATATACCAGTTAGGACAAATTAAAGGAACATAGTTCTTTCTCATCAAGGGTGCACTCAAAAAATTATATTGTATAAATAGGTAATTGATAAATAATTTTTTAGGAACATATATAAATTACTAAATCCTCTTGACAGAACGTAATTTTACAGTGTAATGACATTGATGATACGAAATTTATTTTAGCTCACATATTTGAAACCCAGGTGTGGCATACATTTTTGTAGTTTTTTTTAGAATTCTCTTGTTCTGGCTCTGTCATAGTTTTTCGTAATCATAAAGTGAAATCAAGTATAAATATTCCATCACACATCTGAAATAATACATACCGGGGCTGCTAGGACCTGCAACACAAAAATCTTGCAATGGACTAGGCTCAAAAGCAGATTAAAGAAAGGCAACAGAAGCTCAAAGCTAACGAACTACACAAAGTGATTGGTTTTGCCATATCAACAACTATTGATAACTTTAAGAAAAACAGATCAGAAATTTGAAGGAACAATTACAAAGAAATAACAAACGTTTGATAGGATGAAATGTGCTTCCCAGCCACTCCTCTATATAGATGCTTCACGCATGCATATTTCACCAATCCATAATTTGGAAATTAAGTATAGGCTTAGTTTCTTAGAACAACGTGCAAAAGTGCAGGCCGAGCACACAAATTAAAGTCTTGGTGAAATTGAGTTTGTAAAGATTCATAAAGACAGAAATTGTGGTAAAAGCAGACAGGCAAACCTTGAATCCAGCATTTTACAATCGATGCTCCTTTACATACTGCAGAGACAAAGGTCTTGAAAATATTTTCTTGGGAAATGAGTAGTTTTTATCACGTACTTTCCTATATTTGGTTGGTGAATGAAAAACTTTTTTAGAAAAATATTTATTAGTATTTGGTTAGTAAGTAGAAAATATTTTTTTGAAAAATATACAATTTGGGCAAACACTATGGGATGGGAGTGGAGGGTAGGGAGTTGTGGGGGAAGGTAGGAGGTATGGGTTGAGAGTGGGGATTTTGGGTGGGGTGTGGGGG
>AWOL01S0008265.1:100655-120414 GCA_000715115.1 Nicotiana otophora | reverse complement strand
GAGGCAAACCCAAATACTTAGTGGGGAATTCACCTATACTGCACCCCTGAATGTTAGCCAACTACTGCATATTTGAAACAATTGTTGACTAGATAAACCTACGGTTGATGTGTAAGCCTGAAAAATAAGTAATATCACCCTCAAATATAAGAATTGCGCCTTTCTGCTCCACAAAAAAAACGCGTTTCATTAACAAAAAGAAGATGAGCCACTTTGATCACCTCTGCTGCTCCTGTCCCTACTGAAAAACCAGTTATCCGTTGATTTTGAACAACTTTTACTAACATATTACTAAAACCTTCCATCACCAAAATGAACAAAACTGGGCATAGGGGGTCTCCTTGTCTCAATCCCCTTTGTGCAGGGAAGAACTACTGGTTCACCATTTACCAAAAATGAGTATCTTACCATTGAAATACAGAATTAACCCTTATCCATTTGTTCCCAGATCCCATTTAATGCATCACACAGCAGAAAATTAAATGAGATGGTCATAGGCTTTTTCCACATCTAGCTTGCAAACCACCCCAGAATCTCCTTCTTTCATTTTCCAGTCCACCACTTCGTCTGCTATTAATGCTGCACATGTGATTTGTCTGCCTTTGATAAAGGCATTTTGCTGTCCAGAAATCAATTTTCTCACCAGAACTTTCATTCTTTCTGTAAGCACCTTTGCTACTATCTTATGGATACTAGCGATAAGGCTAATTGGTCTGAAATCTTTCGACTCCAAAGCTCCTTTCATTTTTGGTATCAATGCAATGAAAGATGCATTGAAAGCTTTCTGCCGCATTGGTGGAAATGATTCAGTGCACCCATTACATCATTTCTTATGATATGCCAAGCTCTTTGAAAGAAGACCATAGTATAACCATTGGGTCCAGGTGCTTTATCACGGCACACTGTCTAATGACTTCCCATACCTCTTCTTCAAAAGATCTTTCAAGCCATACCATTTCTTCCTCATTGATAGTATTCTGAATCTCCGTCTCCTTAAATAAATTCTAATAGAATAAGGATTTGCCTTCTAATTTCAACCTTGTCTTCCTGCATCACCCCGACAACTAGTAGCTTGTTTATGTAATAAAATTTCTTGTGGGAATTTTCTAATTTCTGGTGTTTCTATCCCCTTCTTTCAGCTATTTACACCTGGACTTTTGTTGTAGGATATTTCTTTATCCCTTGCAAATTTGTTCAGTTGCAGATTCATACCCACCCCCCACCCCCTTTTTAACCTCTTCTCTTCCTGTGTGAGCTCCCTTAAATCAGAATCATTCTCAATTTTAGCCAGCTCCTCCAGAATAGGTTTCTTCTTTATTTCAAGCTTTCCAAAAACTTCCTTGTTCCACCTTGTTATGTCACTTTTAAGTATCTTTACTTTCTGTTGTAGCATATAATCTGGAGTCCCCGCCACATTATACTTTCCCCACAACTCCTTTACATTCTCTATAAAAACTTCCTCTTTGCAGCCATCTATTTTCAAATTCGAAATATGTGTTGTTCCTTCCCCATATTCCACATTCCAGCAGTCATGGCTTCTGATCTGATATGGCTTTTTGAATTGCAGTTTGTTTGACAGCCTTGAATGCTTCATCCCATTCTGCAGAAATAATAAATCTGTAAGTCCTAGAAGCTTGATTACTATTTTTCCCTCTTTCCCATGTGAAGTATCCCCCTTGCTATGGAAGGCCAATTAATTCCATATCCTGGATAAAATTAGAAAAATATTTCATACATTTAGTTATTCTTGTGCAATTTCTTCTTTCTTCTATGAATCTCACTGTGTTAAAATCCCCTCCAATTATCCATGGTTCATCCCACAAGCCCCTGCTTGCAGCCAGTTCTAACCACATTTCATTTCTTTCATCATTTGAGTGTGGTCTGTAAACCCCTTTAAAACACCATCTGAATTCTTCCACTAACATTGAATAGTACAGGAGGATTGAGAATATCCACTGTTGTTGATCGATGAATCTCCATCGTCTTTGTCCCGTAAAATGATTACCCCTCCCCTATTACCTTCCCTGTTAGTATATATCCCGGTTAGTAGCACATCTTATATACGTTTCAGTTAAACATATACACTCAATTTCAGAACTTACTTATTCGGCATAAACTGAAATAGATTAGTATTTACACCCAATATAGCTGTGAATTTACTCAGGCATACATAATCAGATATTACGTTCCATTAATAGAATATTCAGCAACACAAATCCTATTAATTTCTAGAAACAGGCAACAATAAGTGCTGCACCATTCTCTTACTCAAATATATATATATACTCCCTCCGTTCCAGTTTATGTGAACCTATTTCTTTTTTGGTCCGTTCTAAAAAGAATGACCCCTTTCTAAATTTGAAAACAATTTAGTTTACACATCCAATTCTACCCTTAATGAGAAGCTTTTATAACCACACAAATACTCTGCACCCCTTTTTGACTTGTTTAGGACCACAAATTCCAAAAGTCATTCATTTTTTCTTAAATTCCGTGCCCAGTCAAACAGGTTCACATAAATTGGAACGGAGGGAGTAAAAAAAAAGGGCAGCCCGGTGCACTAAACTCCCGCTATGCGCGGGATCCGGAGAACGGACGGACCACAAGAGTCTATTGTACGCAGCCTTACCCTACATTTCTGCAAGAGATTGTTTCCACGGCTCGAATCCGTGACCTCCTAGTCACATGGCAGCAACTTTACCAGTTACGCCAAGGCTCTCCTTCATATATATATATATATATATATATAAGTGCTGCACCATTGTGCTCCCTCTCACCCTCATCCATGTGTCCATTTACTCTCCTTTTATCATTTCTTCTGTTCTTCTTGCATCCTATTCCCCTTCTTTCTCTAATGATTACTTATATATATTTTTTCTTTTCATTTTCCATTCCTGTTCTTTTCCACATGTCATCACTGGTCTAACAGCAAGCATTTCCCGGGGTGCTTAACTTGCACAAATCTCCTACATGAGTTTTCGAGTACCTTGAGAAACAGCACTGTGTATTTGCAATTTCCGTAACATGGATGACATGAAGGTCATTGTTAGATGAATGAAAAGAATAGCATGCAAGAACAACAGAGGGGAGGGGTTTGTTTAACAGTAGTTCAAGAAATAGAAACACATGTCACTGAAACTTTTAGCAGGATTATATATCCACCTGGCCATTACATCATACCTTCCTCTTATGAGTGGATTTGAGTGGCAAAGCTGAGCGTATGGCACTCAAGGTTTCTTATATTCAACTGCAGTAACAGAAAAGATAAGCTCGTATCATACATATCCAAAAAAAAAAATGAAAACAAAGTTTAAGCCTGCACTATTGTACAAAGAAATGCCGTAAGAAAAGATCTTGTGACCACACCTAGCACAATCATTCGAAAAAAGAAAGGAAAAAACACCGATGGAAATTGGTTTTGACGAAAAAACAGCCCTAAAAGGTCGCCGGAATTGAAGCACGTCGACTGTTTCGGCTGGGTTTTCTTTCCCGGATGTTTTCTCACTGCCGCTCTGATACCATGTGAGAAATATGACACGGGAAAATTATATTATAAATGTACCCTTATTATAATACAAGTACCCCTATTTATACCAATACACAATACCTACACTACTATCATGTAGGACTATGCTTATTTACATAACAACTAACTAACATTGATAAAATAAAGACAATCTCAAACTGATCCACAACAAAACTTTTAATTATTTTACTTTACACCACAAGTACACAAAACAGTAGGAATTCATCTCAAAACACAAGAAAGCATCCTCAATCAATTCCCCAACACTATCAGGATTGTTCCCATTTAGCAAAGGGAAGGAGAATGAGCTTAAAAGAGAATATCAAATATGCTATATAATGATCACAAAGCCCAAAAGTATTCTCTAGATGTATTCATCAAGTCAAACTTAATATATCAGAGATTAAAGATGCAGCCTATGAGTTGGCACTCCCTCCTACATCATTTAGGTGCAGGTTTCAATCCGATTGAAGATTCACGGACCTATATCCACACCAAGAAGTTTTATAAAAAAACATAAATGAAAAAATTAATAAATCATAATGGAGTTGTATTAGAGATTCTTATGCCAGTAGAAAATATAGAGAACTTCTATCACTTTCCCCCTTTTATTGTATTTTGTTTAATATAGCTTGTGTCCAGGAGACTAGGTGGGTAGAACCGAAGGCGAGGGATGCAGACGGGTTTAAATTGTGGTACTCAGGAGACATCAAGGGTAAGAACGAAGTGGGTATTTTGGTGGATAGGAAACTCAGGGAGTCAGTGGTAGAGGTTAGGCGGATGAATGATAGATTAATGGCTATTAAGTTAGTGGTTGGAGAGATCACTTTAAATGTCATTACATATTAGCGCTTACGCACCCCAAGCGGGCTTGGATGAGGAGGTTAAAAGGCACTTCTAGGAAGGTTTGGATGAGGTTGTGTGTGGTATCCTGTCCACTGAGAAGTTATTTATAGGAGGGGATTTCAATGGGTATATTGGGACGACTGCTGGTGGCTATGGCGAGGTTCATGGCGGCTTCGGCTTTGGGGATAGGAACGGAGGAGGTACTTCACAGTTAGATTTCGCTAAGACTTTTGAGTTGGTGATTGCGAACTTTAGTTTTTCGAAGAGGGAGGAGCATTAAGTTACTTTCCAAAGTACAGTGGCTAAGACTCAGATTGATTACCTCTTCCTCAGGAGGTGTGATAAAGGGTTGTGCAAGGATTGCAAGGTTATCCCGAGTGACACCCTCGCGACACAGCATAGGCTCTTGGTGATGGACGTCAGTATCATGATAAAGAGGAAGAAGAGGGTTGTACGGGGTCGACCGAGGATCAGGTGGGGAGCCTTGAATAAGGATAAAGCTCAGGAGTTGGAGGGGAGGTTGATGGTTATGGGCGCTTGGAGGAGTAGTGGGGACGCAAGCGGTATGTGAACAATGACGGCGAACTGTATAAGGGAGGCTGCAAGAGAGGTGTTAAGGGTCTCGAAGGGTTACTCTAGCGGGCACAGAGGCGACTGGTGGTGGAATGACGAGGTCCAAGGAAAATTGGAAGCAAAGAAAGTGGCGTACCTGAAGCTAGTGGAGAGCACAGACGAGGAGGTGAGGAGAGCAAATAGAGAAAGGTATAAGGAAGCTAGGAAGGAGGCGAAGTTAGCGGTCACCGAGGCTAAGACTACAGTGTTTGGTCGTCTGTATGAGGAACTGGGGGACAAAGGCGGGGACAAGAAGTTATTCTAGTTGGCCAAGGCGAGAGAGAGGAAGGCTCGTGATCAAGTGAGGTGTATCAAAGACAAGGAAGGCAGAGTATTGATGGAAGAGGCTCAGATTAAGCGGAGATGGCAGACTTACTTCCATAAACTTCTGAATGAAGAGGAGGACAGAGACATTATGCTAGGTGAATTGGGGCTCTCCGAGAGTCACCGAGATTTTAGGTACAGTAGGCGCATTAAGGTTGAAGAGATCGGGGGCCTATGCGTAAAATGAGTAGGGGCAAAGCGACTGGTAGAATTTCGGAGGTATGTGGGTAGTGCAGGCTTGGAGTGGGTGATTGGGTTGTTTAATAATATTTTCAGGACGAAGAGGATGTCAGAAGAATAGAGGTGGAGTACGATGATACCGTTGTACAAGAACAAAGATGATATCCAGAATTGTAACAACAATAAGGGTATCAAGCTACTAAGTCACACCGTGAAAGTTTAGGAGAAGGTGGTGGAAGCGAGGGTAAGGAGAGCAGTGTCTATATCCGACAATCAATCCGGGTTCATGCCGGGTCGTTCAACTACGGAAGTTATCCACTTTATTAGAAGGTTGGTGGAACAGTACGAAGAAGGATTTGCACATGCTATTTATTGACCTAGAGAAAGCGTATGACAAGGTCCCTAGGGAGGTTCTTTGGAGATACCTGGAGGTAAAAGGTGTTCCGGTAGCATACATTAGGGTGGATAAGGACATGTATGATGGAGCTAAGACTCGGGTTAAGACAGTGGGAAGTGACTCGGGGCATTTTTCGATTGTCATAGGGTTACACCAAGGATCTGGGCTCAGCCCGTTCTTATTTGCCCTAGCGATGGACGCACTGACACACCATATACAAGGGGAGGTGCCATGGTGTATGTTATTCGATGATAATATAGTTCTGATTGATGAGGTGCGAGACGGTGTTAACGAGAGGCTGGAAGTTTGGAGACAGACCCTTGAGTCTAAGGTTTCAAGTTGAGTATGACTAAGATAAAATACATAGAGTGCAAGTCCAGCAACGTGACGGGGGAAGCGGACATGGACCTGAGGCTTGACTAACAATTCATCCCCAAGAGAGGAAATTTCAAGTACCTTGGGTCAGTTATCCAGGGGATGGGGAGATTGACGAGGAAGTCACGCACCGTATAAGGGTAGAGTGGATGACTAGCACGTGGCATCCTATGTGAGAAGAATGTGCCACCGAAACTTAAAGGTAATTTCTACAGAGCGGTGGTTAGACCGGCCATGTTGTATGGGGTAATGTGTTGGCCAGTCAAGAATTCACATATCAAGAAGATGAAAGTAGCAGAAATGAGGATGCTGAGATAGATGTGCAGGTAGGGCTGTCCAAAACCGAATCGAAACCGTTAACCGAACCGATGGCTTAATTGTATCGGATTATCGAGGTAATGGATGGTTAATGGATTGAGATTTTATAATTAACGGCTTAACGGTTTGGGGGCGGATTACTCAATTTTCTTATCGTATAAACTATTAACCCGTTAAAAAAATTATAATTTACACTTCTACCCCTATGTATATAAAGTACTATTGAAACCCTAAATAGTTAAATCCCTAATTTCTATTTTCTAATTCTCAATTGTCTGCAGCCACCAGAGGCAAAGAAGTCGTTAGTCTCGTCTCTCTCTTGAACTGAGAAGTCGAAAAATCGAAATCTCAATGATTAATACGTGTATGTCTGTATGAGTAATCTTGATGGTACTAAAATTTTGGTTAATATGTGTATGACAGTACGAGTAGTCTTGAAGACTCTTCAATTAAAAAATACTGTTTGGTTAGATCTTAGATGGTATTAAAAATTTGGTATTGATTTGAAACCGTTTGGTATTTGATTGAATGATTGTTCAAAAAATTTCTATTTGGTTTAGCCGATAAGTCGCCCGATAACCGCCCGATAATTGTTAATCCGATATCAATCCACTCGTTGTCTTGTTGGATGGCTAGCGGATTACTACATTTATAATCCGATAACCGTTAAGCCGAACCGTTAAGCGTAATTANCAGAGACATTATGCTAGGTGAATTGGGGCTCTCCGAGAGTCACCGAGATTTTAGGTACAGTAGGCGCATTAAGGTTGAAGAGATCGGGGGCCTATGCGTAAAATGAGTAGGGGCAAAGCGACTGGTAGAATTTCGGAGGTATGTGGGTAGTGCAGGCTTGGAGTGGGTGATTGGGTTGTTTAATAATATTTTCAGGACGAAGAGGATGTCAGAAGAATAGAGGTGGAGTACGATGATACCGTTGTACAAGAACAAAGATGATATCCAGAATTGTAACAACAATAAGGGTATCAAGCTACTAAGTCACACCGTGAAAGTTTAGGAGAAGGTGGTGGAAGCGAGGGTAAGGAGAGCAGTGTCTATATCCGACAATCAATCCGGGTTCATGCCGGGTCGTTCAACTACGGAAGTTATCCACTTTATTAGAAGGTTGGTGGAACAGTACGAAGAAGGATTTGCACATGCTATTTATTGACCTAGAGAAAGCGTATGACAAGGTCCCTAGGGAGGTTCTTTGGAGATACCTGGAGGTAAAAGGTGTTCCGGTAGCATACATTAGGGTGGATAAGGACATGTATGATGGAGCTAAGACTCGGGTTAAGACAGTGGGAAGTGACTCGGGGCATTTTTCGATTGTCATAGGGTTACACCAAGGATCTGGGCTCAGCCCGTTCTTATTTGCCCTAGCGATGGACGCACTGACACACCATATACAAGGGGAGGTGCCATGGTGTATGTTATTCGATGATAATATAGTTCTGATTGATGAGGTGCGAGACGGTGTTAACGAGAGGCTGGAAGTTTGGAGACAGACCCTTGAGTCTAAGGTTTCAAGTTGAGTATGACTAAGATAAAATACATAGAGTGCAAGTCCAGCAACGTGACGGGGGAAGCGGACATGGACCTGAGGCTTGACTAACAATTCATCCCCAAGAGAGGAAATTTCAAGTACCTTGGGTCAGTTATCCAGGGGATGGGGAGATTGACGAGGAAGTCACGCACCGTATAAGGGTAGAGTGGATGACTAGCACGTGGCATCCTATGTGAGAAGAATGTGCCACCGAAACTTAAAGGTAATTTCTACAGAGCGGTGGTTAGACCGGCCATGTTGTATGGGGTAATGTGTTGGCCAGTCAAGAATTCACATATCAAGAAGATGAAAGTAGCAGAAATGAGGATGCTGAGATAGATGTGCAGGTAGGGCTGTCCAAAACCGAATCGAAACCGTTAACCGAACCGATGGCTTAATTGTATCGGATTATCGAGGTAATGGATGGTTAATGGATTGAGATTTTATAATTAACGGCTTAACGGTTTGGGGGCGGATTACTCAATTTTCTTATCGTATAAACTATTAACCCGTTAAAAAAATTATAATTTACACTTCTACCCCTATGTATATAAAGTACTATTGAAACCCTAAATAGTTAAATCCCTAATTTCTATTTTCTAATTCTCAATTGTCTGCAGCCACCAGAGGCAAAGAAGTCGTTAGTCTCGTCTCTCTCTTGAACTGAGAAGTCGAAAAATCGAAATCTCAATGATTAATACGTGTATGTCTGTATGAGTAATCTTGATGGTACTAAAATTTTGGTTAATATGTGTATGACAGTACGAGTAGTCTTGAAGACTCTTCAATTAAAAAATACTGTTTGGTTAGATCTTAGATGGTATTAAAAATTTGGTATTGATTTGAAACCGTTTGGTATTTGATTGAATGATTGTTCAAAAAATTTCTATTTGGTTTAGCCGATAAGTCGCCCGATAACCGCCCGATAATTGTTAATCCGATATCAATCCACTCGTTGTCTTGTTGGATGGCTAGCGGATTACTACATTTATAATCCGATAACCGTTAAGCCGAACCGTTAAGCGTAATTATCCGCCTGATCCGCTCGATAAACACCCTTAATACCATATGTAGTAGGAGTAGAATATGTCCTAGTCCCATACGTAGTAGGAGTAGAATATGTCCTAATCCCATATGTAATAGGAGTAGAGGATGTATTATATATAGGGCTCATTGTATCATTGTTAATAAATAGATTTTTCTCCCGTGCATTCTCACATGGTATCAGAGCTTCAGTGAGAAAATTATAATTGTGCGTCATTCCAGCAACATCCGGGAATAAAGATCTCATCGCCGTGCAATTTTCCGGTAACTTCGTCTTGTTCCCAGGGTTCATCACTGCTACAGCGGTACTGTGCATATACCAGTACCACCATCCGATCTGAAACTCTTGTGCGACCAAACCCCAGAAATTCCAGTCCCATCTGACAGAAAAGTCAGTCACCGTGCGTCTTTCCGGTTGACGACTCAAGATTGATTTGTGTTATCTCCTCATAGGTAAGTGTTGTGAGAAAACCAACACTACCATCTTGTTCGAAAAAGTCAGGCGACACAGAACTAGGGTTCCTGCGAGCTACAGTAACTTTTCCGGCGCGTGTTAGCCATTCCGGCTACTTTTGACAAAACTTCTTCGGGACAACTTACTCGTCCAATGATTCTGAGTCTATCCAAATAAATTACATCAAATTCTGACAACTTCTATTTTTTTCCGACATGAACAGTGATTACCTGCGTGAACAGTGATTTCCGAAAAAATTTCTGTTTTCTGGTGGTGTTTTAGAACTTATTTTATAGTGTGAAATTCGACTTAGTCCCACTATTTTCAAATGTTCTGGCGACTTTTCGGTCAACTTCTGTTTATCAGCAACCACTTGATTTTGTTGCTCAGGGAGAGTTTAGTGGCCTTGTATGTCAAATGATCAGCTTGCAGATATTCTCACCAAGTCCTTCACTGGTCCTCGTATTAGTTACATATGTAACAAGCTCGGTACATATGATTTGTATGCACCGGCTTGAGGGGGAGTGTTAGATAGTTATGTGTAAATAGTCATAGTCCCATATGTAGTAGGAGTAGAATATGTCCTAGTCCCATACGTAGTAGGAGTATAATATGTCCTAATCCCATATGTAGTAGAGTAGAAAATGTATTATATATAGGGCTCATTGTATCATTGTTAATAAATAGATTTTTCTCCCTGCATTCTCACAGTTGTAATAAATCATAACAGGTATGTGCTTCAATTGGTGACCCTACCATATTCTATCTTCTCTCATGAAAAGCTTAAAGGACGATCAATTTCAAATTGCCTCTTACTTTTTCATCAACGGGACACGTAGTTGTGAGAATGCACGGGAGGAAACAACTATTATTTTTAACAATGATACAATGAGCCCTATATATAATACGTATGTTACTCGTACTACATATGGGACTAGGACATATTCTACTCCTACTACACATGATACTAGGATTATTTACACATAAATATCTAACACTCTCCCTCAAGCCGTTGCATACAAATCATATGTACCGAGCTTGTTACATATGTAACTAATACGAGGATCAGTGAGTGACTTGGTGAAAATATTTGCAAGCTATCATTTGACTTCACTACGAGTCATGCCAAACTCCCGGAAAACTGTGCTGAACTTACCAAACCAAACTCGAGGAGACTGCTCTAGACCATAAAGTGACCGGCACAAGCGACATGCAAGGCCACTAGACTCCCCTGAGCAACAAACCAAGGTGGTTGCTGATAAACAGAAGTTGGCTGAAAAGTCGCCGGAAAATTTTGAAAATAGTGAGACTAAGCCGAATTTTACACTACAAAATAGATTCTAAAACACCACCAGAAAACATAAACTTTTCTGGAAATTACTGTTTATCCCAGAAAATCATAGTCACGCCGGAAAAGTGCACTATTCACGCATGAAAAAATAAAAGTTGTCAGAATTTGATATAATTTATATGGATAGGCTCGGAATCACTAGACGAGTAAGTTATCCTGAAGAAGTTTTGTCAAAAAGTCACCAGAATGGCTCACGCACCGGAAAGTACTTTAGCTCGCCGAAAAATTCCAAAGTACTCGGAATCTGTAGGAAATTGTACTGGTGGACTCAGAATCACCCCATGAAAAAACTGTCTTAAAGAAATTTTTGAAAATTCTGGCTGGAAAGTGCTCCACGCGCCGGCGCGTGTGTCCGACACGCTCGTCGAAAACCTATTTCTCGCGGCGCGTGGAGGCACATAAGGGACTTTCTGCCGGAGCAATTGATTGAGGTTTTGTCGCCTGACTTTTTTTAACAAGATGGTAGTGTTGGTTTTCGCACAACACTTACCGATGAGGAGATAACGCAAATCAATCTTGAGTCGTCAACCGGAAAGACGCACGGTGACTGACTTTTCTGTTCCGATGGGACTGAAATTTCTGGGGTCTTGTTGCACAAGGGTTTCGGATCTGATGGTGGTACTGGTCTATACACAGTACCACTGTAGCAGTGATGAACCCTAAGAACAAGACGAAGTTGTCGAAAAATTGCACAGCGACAAGATCTCTCTTCCCGGATGTCACACACTGAAGCTTTGATACCATGTGAGAATGCACGGGAGAAAAAATTATCTTTTTGACAATGTTACAATAAGCCCTATATATAATACATATTTTACTCCTACTACATATGGGAGTAGGATTATTTACACATAACTATCTAACAGTAGTCAAAGAACAAACTATAAGGAAGGGTAAGACCATGGTAACAAAAGAAAACTTCGGCATGTCCATTTCTAAGTGTGCATACGAACACATCATATGGTCATCCAATATAACTATATGAAACTTTATTTGAAAAAAAAAGCATGAAACTTGAGCTTATTCTACATTCTTCCGTCAAATTAACTCTTTAAAAAAACTTAGACAACTAGTTAATGGTTATATTAGCTTAAAATGATAAATATCCATCAAGAACTCTTGAAAAAAATGAATTAGCAAGTGTATGTCAATTAGCACCAAAACTCTCCATGACTCCACCTTCAGAGAAAGTACATGGGCAAACAAGGATGTATTAAGCACCAATACATGTTTCATGGAGACACAAATCCACTATGCAGACACAGTTAACTTTTGTTTCAAAGCAGAATCCTTTTTCTGTAGTTTCCTTCATTGCAAGAACAGTGAAGAGGCTATATAATTGATAAGCTTATGCTAATTTTGAAAACATGCAGAGGAGATAGCTGATAATAAGAGTGGAGGCTTACCACCACTGCCACTCCAGTATCTGCAAATCGGGGAATGCAAATAAGCCTGACCATCTGCCCTTCTGATCCTACACACAGTAGTAATGATCAAATACATTCTCTAGAATAACAATTCAAAAATTCAGTAACATACCTTTTATCAAGCGAGTTTCAAATTTATCTTGATTGCCCACAAAATAAACATGAGGACAAGATTCAACATAGAAAGGATCCTTATCAGTGAAAGGATAGCACCCTGCAGATGTAATTGTATGAATATGCTAACTTAACTGGAAGAAATATGTGCAATCAAATTGTTTGCAAACTCTTCAAAGAACAGAAAAGGTAATTATCGCAACTCTTTCTTTTCCAAGATCATATAGTTTGTCTCATCAAAACGATCTGCATCTAAAAGCATGAGCATACTTGAAGTAAGAGTATCTGGTTTGGCTTTCTGATGTCATGTACTTTTGTACCATCTTGAACTATTTTACTAAGACCTTTACCATTTCAAAAACAAAGCATGAATTTGTGAAATCCAAAGAATAAACTGAGCAGAGTAGAAAACTTTAGGCATAGAAACCACAATCATAAGAACTTGCAAGCGTAGCAAGGCATAAAGTTCTGACCAAGGGTGTTTGGTGCTGTTGGTGCTAGATGTCTCCACCTCAATGTCCTCTCCATAAATTCAATACTACTGTTTGCCTCAGAATACTTGCCAAGATCATCAATATTTTGACCAGATGTACCTAGGAACCTGAAGATCATGCAATAACCATGTGAACAACGAAACAAATTTCTACAAAATAACTACATCTACTACTGAATCTTACCTGATGTTGTCAAGTTCAAAGCAATGTGGATTCGTGCAAGATCTGAAAGTGTTATAAGCTGATGACCCAGGGAACAGGCATCTATGGAGAGGCTGAAATTCACAGATGACCACAGAAAACCAATTAAACCTCTAAAATCTAAAGACAATGCTCTGGCTGGTAGTATTCAAACATATGCTAAAAGCAAGAGGGGACCTGCTGTGGCAGGGCGAAATTTGCTGGATCACTGGACCCTGGCATGATATCCAAAGGTATACTTGCTGCAATCTGGAAAAGGAGAAAATCAAATTCTGAACTCATAGTGTACGGTTTACATAAATATGTTGGTTTCAATTTAGGATTAGAGGACCTGCGTCAACAAAATATCAAGCTCTTTAATCGGCTCAAACAATCTAGACTGGTCCTTTGAACCCAGATTCTGCAACGCAATCAAGTTCTGTTGTTAGTCATCATTAATGGAGATGGAAACTAGTCCTTCCCAGTTCCGAGTAAAATCAAATGAAAGTATTTGCAGCACATGGAAAAGAATTTAATTTTATTATAATTTTTTAGGGGAAGAATGGAGCAAAAACTCAACTAACTGAAGACATGTGTCCACTGAAATGAGCCTGTACAGATTAAATACTATTATCTTGACTCTTTTGAGTAACCAACTAGTTTTACATTACTGTCAAAAGTTCAACAAACTTCAAGATCCAAAAGCTGCTAAGTTAATAACAATAATAGAAACAAAACGTAATTGTGTATTCTATATGACTAAATATTATTGGAGCATTTCTAACTTTTTAAGTAACAACATACCTAGTATTATCCCACACCATGGGGTCTGGGCATTTCTAACTTTTTAAGTCACTATAATATTCTCCTTTACCAAATAATATCTTAAGCTAGATAATAATGTGTCTGAATAGCTGAATTAAAGTCTTACACCTATTTTTAATCATTAGAGAAGAAAGCGGAATTTATATTCAAGGACTGAGGGTGTTCAACAGGGCATTACTAGATGAATCGACTAGGAGGTTCGAAGTGGAGGAGCAAGCATTATGGAGAAGAGTTATCACAGAAAAATATGGCACTCAAAGAGAAGATAGGAGTACAATCCGGTTTACCCTGCCATACAAGGTAGCTCTTTCAAAACGCATTATGAAAGTTTGGGAGAAGTTTTATAGCCATATACAAATTAGAGTGAGTCAGTTTTCGTATCAGAGATGGTGCCGACACATACCTCTGTGTAATGGTTTTGAGTCTGTTAGAATTTCTTATCAGCAAAGGAAGAAGAACAGGAGTTCTGAGTTATTGAATCTACAGTTCAGGTGTCTGTTAGGAGAAACCTGCCAGACAGAGGTCCAAAAAAACAATCTTCTCGGGCTATTGCATAAATAGAAGATCACACTAATGGATGAAGAACTTGGAAGTGGGAGGGACAAAGGAAATGATTATCTAATTGGATCATTTTACAGTAGACTGTTGTGAAGGGAGGAAATGAGTTCCCTTATTCATCAGTAACGATCCCCAGTAAGTCCTCAAATGAAAAATCAGTAACAACTCCCAGTGCTCTGAAAGGTGTGTTTCTTCATATTAATGGCATCTGGGAAGCATTTCACACGGTTAGGAATCTGAGGAAAACTAGGAAATCTACATTCGTTGATTTTTACGTGCAAGCCTACCGGAGATGATGTTAAACCGTTTATTATTCTACTACCCATTGGTTATGTTGCGTTTTAAAGAATATCTTTGGGATTACTTGGGTGATGCCGGGCTCAATCAAGGATATGTTGGAATTTAGAAATAGGCAGAGAAGTAGATATGGGATGTAACGTTTTAGCGCTTATGTGGACATATGTAAGGAGTGGAACATGGGGGCATTTGAGGCATGTAGAAGAGTATTTGTACAAATTAGAGGATTTTTCTTTTGTTTTCTGTATACTACTGGAGCAGCTGTAACAACCCAGTCATAATTGATGGTTAATTGCTATTTTATAGAGAACCATGCGTTGTATACTCTTCTACGGGGATTTCTCATCTAATTGATAAAATTTATTACTTTGTCCAAAAGAAAAATTTCTGTAATTTAAACATCATTCAGAGCCACAATAAAATTTACTACTTCATCAAACAGAAAAATTCCGTAATTTAAATATCATTCTCAGAGCCACATAAGATAAACTAGTATCAGACCATTACTTCCAAATTACACTATGAATTGCAAGAATACAGGTATAGATCAACAAAAAGAAGTAATCAGCAGTCACTTGTCAGACATGCAACATATGTCTCATCATATTGCAAGGATATCATTCAATCAAGATAACACTGTAAAATATTAAGTCAGCAAGATGGCTTCTAACAACTAACATAACATCAAAGGCACAGAAATCACAGCAATTCAACATGTCAAAGACTTGGCAATAAAGATCTCATTTGCTAACAGAAAACTTGTAGATCAGTGTTTCCAATAAATTAATATTTGGATTAAGGATACAAAAAAGTCAATCAATCAACAAAACCTCAATCCCAAACCAATTGGGATCGACTATGTGAATCCTCTGGAACCATTTTTTTGTCCATATAGGCTCAATTCATTCCAAAACTAAATCATCTGTCTTTTAAGTAAAAATTAGGGTTCCCTAAAGAATAAATCTCACCTGTCCCTACATTGACATAGAGGTCTCAAACTAAACCAAAACGACTGGAAAACCGGATCTTGTAAGTGCAACAACAAGAAATCTTAACACCAACTAGTTGGAAAGGTACAATTGTGTTGTTTCTCATGAACTTCTTTTTCTTTTTTTAAATAAGCAAAAGTAATACTACTTAATTTAGTACTTATTATCACAAAGCATTTGATGCATTAAAACAAACAATTTCTTAAACATGTTTCTTGGAGTTTAATCAACATCTGAAACAGCAAAATGTTCATCCAATTTCCGTCGACAAGTTTAATGCCAGGAGAGAAGTGTTAGCAACTCTAGCATGCGAATCGAAAAAATCCTCCTCTGTGATGAGGAGTAGCATTTATTCGACGTACACGAGGAAAAAGATACTGGATGGAGAAGAGATGGAAACACAAGTTGCTTCAAGGAAAAGTAAAGATCAGTACCTGTCCATTGAGAAGTCCATGAGGTACTTCAACAGAGTTTCCAGCAATAACAACTTGAACTATTTGAGCTGCAATATTTTGTTCCTTTTCAAGTGATACAATTCAGGACAGCATAACATTAGCCAGATTGTCATGTGTCAAATACTATCAGTAGAAAGTAAAGCATAGAATACTATTGAACCTTCACGTCTCCTAAATGTCCAGTGATGTGATCAACAAAAAGTTGAAATTGGAGAGGATTAGAAGAGCTTTTCCCAACACTCAAACCAGATATGAAAACCACGTATTTATCTTCACCTGTTTAAATGCAACACAAGATGTCTGATTATGTTCCAGGAAAAGAAAAAGAACTGCAAAAAAAAGTATTCTTTCCTTTGGTGAAGCGAACACTATAGAATTTGACACGTTCCTAGAGTCTAACAACTTTTAGTTATAAAAAGATTTTCATATTTGAATGATTCTGGAATTCTGCTGAGCTTCAAAGTTCACTCTGACAGGCTGATGAAAATCAGAAATAGAGCCACACATAATAAGAGAAATTATTGATGCTGTCTAAGACTGATAGTTTTGTTATCAGGATTCTCAATTGAGCCATCAACGGGATGAAGTAGCTAACACAGTAGAGAAAGGTGATTGAGTAATAAGGGGACCTTGTAGGAAGTGAAACTCCAACAAGATATTAGAGACATGAAAGAAAATAAACTTTAATGGACAAAATTGACCAGAATTCTAAAATCAGCTACGCTAAGCTTAAATCACACGTTGACCAGGATCACTCAATTACGCTACTGAAATTTACATTGTTCACATAGAATAAAACATGGCTTTCATCAAACAATCTTAGGAAAAGAGTACACAAAAAAAGAAAGTTTTCGCGACTTTTTTGTGCAGGAACTTCTAATCATATAATAACCCCAGGTGTGCCGATCAGAGATCTAAAATAAAAAATGTTGCCTGTATGGATGCAGTACTCTATGAACACAAGCACAAATCACCAGATAATGTTATTGACAACTAAAACAGGGAAGTTAGGTACTTGATACCTAAGTCAATTGGTCGCTCTATTTGCTGTGGTAGACCAGCCTCTAGAACATCTTCAACCAAAAAATCACCAGCACTAGTTTCTTTTCCATGCAATGCAGCAATCATACCTACAGAACACCACACATAACAAAGCAATCATGTCATTTCTGAGCCAGCTAACTTACCCTTGCAAAAGGGAGAAAAACTTTCTCTAACAGAAAAAGCTATGTCGGTTAATTTCAAACAAAAATGTAATTTAGAAAACCAGCCAAAAGCCCTCAATCGTACAACCAAAACCAATTAAAAAAACAGTTCAGCTACATGACAAGACTGAGCTAAAGCTACTAGCCTGTTACATATGTAGATGGCAAAAGAACAGAGCCACTTAGTTTGACTCTTCCGCTCTCATCTTCCAGAACTAAATTATCATCTGGGTGCGTAAAGTTATGACGTTGTACAAGCGGTGCAGCAGATCTCTGTACAACCAAGTTCAATTATTAACGGCTTAAAGAAGGGAGATATTTACACATACAAGGCATATCTGCACAAGAAAGGTTCTAAAATAAACTTTTAGACAGGAAAATCAACATGTTGTGTCATCAACGTTTTGTACCTCTTTGGAGTACTCATCAAGAACAGAAGGTTTTAGCTTCATGTGCTTGTAGAGTGTCCCAACTATAATGCATTTTTTGCCTTCCTCTAATCCCAGAACAGTACAGACTGCAATCAAGATGCAAGATACAGTAGTTAAAGAAACAAAACACAAGGAAAATGTAACAATTGATATTGTAAACCTTCTAACCACCAATAGGTAAGCTCTAAATGATGCTACAGTAACAAGTGGAAATTCCAAATTTCTCTGTCCTGTGCTTCCACTTTGTGTTGTAAGGAATTAATTTAGCCACCTTTTAAAGATAAAATCAATATGGGAACACCATAAGCTACAGTTAGACCAATGAAAAAAAAACTGTGGAGATAGCATCAGTGGTGGCACCAGAAAATAGGACGAATTTACTTATCAAAAGAGGGATCAGAGATAAAAATTTCGAAACTCATAGATTGTTCATTTGGTATTTGAAACATGTACCTTTAGTAAAGATCACCTTTGCATTTATATGTTAAACCGTATAATCCCTCATCTTAAAAAAGAATCAAAAGTTCCAGTTCTCTTTTATTAGTTGTCCAAGTGAAGGGGAACACAAGAGGGGGAAAATAAAAGGATGAACAATTCTGTAACTCACTTTTCCACTTCCAATGTAATGAATTAAAACAAGGTGAAATGAATAGTTCAGTACTGTAATTCTTTGAGTAGTGGTCAACTTGCACTCTTCCATTCCTCTATTCAAGACAAACTGTAGAATTTTCAATAATAACGCACACAAGTTTATAAAATTTCTACAAATACAAATGTCAGAACCCTTAAATATAGCTATTTAGTTAATTTTTTGACTATTTTCCGAGCTATCACTTAAATTGAGATAGAGAGGATAATATTTACTTTGCTAGAAGAAGGCAAGAAAGGGGTAAGTTTAGTTACCAGGCAAATGGGGTTTCCAATTGGGAAGGAGAGAGTAAAGGAGAGTACGCATCAAATGGAGCCTAGCATAATATATTTGACTGTACTGCTGTCCCCTGTATACCTCCTTCCCTATCTCAAAACTCTCATCCTGTTAAAGCAATGAAAACCTAGAAATTAAGGTAAAGAAATAAAATAAAAAGGAAGAATTTTTTGCAAATTGACTACGGTAGCTTTGGATTGAAGGGCAAAGAAGAGCGTAGGAACAAGAGAACGGTTGATAAGAAGCTACCAAAGAATGGTAAAGGGACTGTTTTCGCTGGAGAAGGTTGCTCTCTGAGTCCACTTCCATTGCCACGACCATGGCGGGAAAATTACTCTCTTGCGACAGCACTACTAATTTTATGTATAGTAGTACTTGTAATAGCGCTCGCTTTGCAAGCGGGAGGTACTGGGTTCGATACCTCGCGTCTCCATTTTTCTATTTTTGCTCAACTTTGTTACGCCATCCCGAGTAGAGGCAGCTTCAAGTACCTTGGTTCGGTTATCCAGGGGGGAGGGGAGATCGATGAGTATGTCACACACCGTATTGGGGTAGGATGGATGAAGTGGAGGTTAGCATCTGGAGTCTTGTGTGACAAGAGAGTGCCACCGATAATCAAAGGTAAGTTTTATAAAGCGGTAGTTAGACCGGCCATGATGTATGGGGTTGAGTGTTGGCCCGTTAAGAACTCACATATCCAGAAGATGAAAGTAGCAGAAATGAGGATGTTGCGGTGGATGTGCGGGCACACTAGGATAGATAAGATTAGGAATGATGATATTCGGGAGAAGGTGCATGTGGCTCCCATTGATGACAAGATGCGGGAAGCGAGGCTTAGATGGTTCGGACATGTTCAGAGGAGAAGCCCAGATGCTCCGGTACGGAGGTG